>CAJVPY010000472.1:0-26683 GCA_910591965.1 Dentiscutata erythropus | reverse complement strand
AAACCAAGATTAACTTAGTAGAAAATAAAGTTATAAGATGTTTTAAAATAATTAAGCTGGGGAAAATTTGTGTACAAATGATAGACAGAAAAAGTTTTTCAAATATAAACTAAATATTAAAAATATAATTAATAGCTATTTAATAAATTAAATATATTATTTAAAGATATCTAATAAATATAAAAATATAATTATTAGATAATTTAAAATATAGTAATATAGATAATAAGAGTATTTAAAAGTTTCAAAAAAAAATCTTAAACATTTAATAAACTATGTAAAGTTTACTTAAATATTAATTGAGGTTCCTGATTATTATTAATAAACTATAGTAATAGTTGTATTTTGAGAATATTTATTAATACCTCTATTCAACTATTAATTTTGTTCAAAGTTAAAAATATGTTATAACTATTGTGCAATATTTCATTTACTATAAAATTGTACTAATTTAATACTTGAAAATACACTAAATTAAGTTAAAAAAAGCTATTTAATTATTTCAAGAATTTAAAATAATATATAATTATAAAAAATAAAATTGCTTAATCTAAGTAATTTTAACTTTTAAAAAAATATTTATGCAAGTTATTATTACAATTGATATTTTCAAGTTTTTTTTTTTTAACATAGCAGTATGTGTAATAATAATAATAATAATAATTATAATTATTATAACAACTATAACTATAACTATAATTATAATTATAATAATCACTATATAATATTATAAAAGTTTATTGTTATTATTATTAGGGTTTTATTTTTTATTGCACCTGCAATGTATTGCACCCTACTGTATCTTGAAATTTTACTAGGGTAACCCTGTTGTGTTACTAACAAAAAATGAAGCTTATTTCTTATATTGCCCACCTATTTTATAGAACATCCTTATTTTTTTTAGATTTGTTAAATATTTTTGAGCTTTTTTGAAAATAATAGAGTAATGCCTTAAGAGTATAGAGTTATATAATTTTATTATTTATTATTCTTGCCTTCTTGCTTGTGAATATATTATTAAAACTTGTTTCTTTTTTTTCTAGATTTTTAAAGTGTTTATAATATATAATTGCAGTTAATTCTAAGTTTATAAATAATTACAATCGTTATAATCCTTACTCTGAATTGATAAAATATTGTATGTTAATAAGTTATATATTCGGTATCAGGAACAACATTAATCAGTTAAATAAATTTATTACAGGCAAAAAGGATTGTAAATATAATTTCACGTTACACCATTTTTTGTTCAAAAATACAAATCACCAAACTGTCTTAATTATGACCAAATCAGTAATTAATTCATAAAAAATTTCCTCACCCTAAGTAATTTTCAAGATTAACGATTGTATATTCGAAATTGATTTATATCAAAATCAAAATACCAACGTCAATTTATTAAATAATTTAGAAGAAATCATGATTTACCGTAAAAATGGCTGACTAAAGATGGGTCAATACGCATAACACTTCTTTTTTTTAATACGCTCAATGCGAATTTTGCCCATCATTAAGGTTGACATGTAACGAACAAAACAATTTGCTTATACGATTCCTTACATTTTAAATTTTTTTTCATTTACCATAGTTTTATATTTGTAAAATGCCTTTTTGTTTTTACAAATGAATATAGTTGAGATAAATAGTTATTATTATAAATAGTTCTGATGCATTACATTGTTAAAAGAATTTAGCTTTAAAAAAAAACATTAAGTAAAATACTTTAATGCTATTATTGTATGGGTAGCACATACAGCCAGACCTCGATATAATCACCAGGTTGGGAAAAAATTTCTGGTGATTATAAACATAACAGGTCTGACTTATTTGGTAATATTGGTAAAACTTTGATAGTGTCGGTCACTCTTGAATGTCAATTACGTCCAATTTTGTAAATTACAATATAATTTACATGAAGTGCAATAAGATAGAATTGTTTCAAAACTTAAGGCGATTTTATAGAATTTATGATTATAGAGGACAGCATTAGATTATTTGATATAAATACTTAAAATGTTGAAAGATAAATTAAAATATATAAAAAAACAATATGTTGAATATATTGTGGATATGTTCAGGGATTGTTTAACATTAGTGAACAGATGATTATACTAGTAACTATCTTATTTACACCTTCATATAAATCTCAGTAACACCAACTTAGAGTCGGCTACTCTTTTAAATATCTTTACTCTCAATAATATCATCATCACTTATATTCGTTAACAGATTTGTAAGTTTTTGCCAAGTTACTGGAGAGTAAATAATAGCAGTTTGTCCTCGAATCTTAGAAATCAAATTATCAGCCAAAGCTTTTTCTTTATCACCCGGAGATACCATAAAGATTATTAATAAATTTGTCATACATGACCATTTCTTTTAAATTTAATAGAAAATCCATGACTTTTTCTTTGTTCTTTTCATAAAGATTGGCTTTTTACTTCTTGATACCTTTAGAGGGAGTATCAAAAGCATCAACTGTTTTAACCATTTTAAGATATTTCAATATTGCGTTCCTTACACTTTCTACCGGATGAATTACTAATATTTATTAAATGATATATTTGTTGGTGATAGATCAATATTCCAAGTAAACCAAAATTTACATCCTTTTCCTAATTGGCTTTCAGCATCAATTTCTCCACCAATAATTTCTACTAAATTCTTACAAATTGAAAGGCCGAGTCCCATACCATCTTGTTTTCTGGTAAATGACGTGTCCGCTCGTGAAAAATATTTCCAAATATGTTTCATAAAATTTGGATCAATCCTAACAATAGTTAAATTAATAAAATGCGTTTAAAATAATTGAATAATTATAATTAGCCTACCCAATGCCAGTGTCGCGTAATTCAATTAACAGATAGTTTTTTTTACTATAAGTCTGATTCTCTATATCTTCGTCAATGACTTTTTGTGACTCCATTGAAACGTCCATAACAATTTCACCTTCCTCGGTAAATTTAATCCTGAATAAATAATAAAGCTATGTATTGGAATAGAATATCGAAATAGGACATGAGCATTAGCAATGAGACCATAATATAAAAATGTATTTACGAATTTGACAATAAGTGAAGTAAGACCTCTTTCAGTCTATATAATAGAAGAATGAAAAATTAAGGAATTTGCTTATATTCTTTATTCTAAAAAAATAAAAAAGGTATAGTATTAAATCACCTATTATTATCACTCTTAACATATCTTGGTAAGTTTTCCACATCATAATTTAAAACCAATTCAATTTGTTTACTCTCTGCATCATTTACAAATTTCTCAATTACTTTCTCAAATAAATCCAATAAATCAAATGTCGTATTTATTAAATCAATCTTGCGCGCTTCCAATCTTGTAGCATTAAGAATATTGTTAACCATTAATAATGCAGAGTCAGAAGCTCGTATTATTATATTAATCATTTCCCTTTGTTCATCTTTTAAATTTCCGTCACCAAAGGAAGAAAGGTAGCCCATTATTGCTCCTAGCGGGGTTCGTAATTCTTTGACAAGAAAAATGAGATTGTAATAATTTAAAAAATTAAATATCACAAAAAATGTAAAGATAATAATAATAATAAATTTATATCATACCATGAGAAGTATTTGCTAATATTTGATTTTTAGTTTCATTCGCAATAGTTTGAACTTTAATTTCAATCTCTTTCTTTAAGTTTTCTTCCTTTATTATAATATTATTAATAGCCAAACTTATTCGATTTGCTATTCATTGTAATAAGTCGATTTCTAAATTTAGCCAATTAGAATTTGGAGGTCGATGTAGTTTAATCCATTCCCAACAGCCATCATTCGTTCTTATTTCAGCGGATAACATAGATACATTTTTATAAGTATCGGCACAATATACATTAAGTGAAATATTTATAAGATTATTATTTAATAACATTTGTGTATGTAAATCTTGCGAATGCGAATTTGTAAATTTTTTATCTTCTTGGAATGATTCTATTGAAGTTATACTTTCTGGATCTTCATACGAGGCAAACTAATAAATATTCTATCACATGGTAATACACTATGAATTGCTTTTATAACTTTTGAAAGCGTTTCTTTCAGATTGAGACTAGAATGGATTGTTTCTGAGATTGAAAGTGAAATTGATTTATTATTTCTTGATTTTGTTTTTGGAATAATATTTTACGAAGAATATTTGAGAGTTCAATATTATCACGAATACGTGCTATTAAGTTTCGAGAAGAAAATGGTTTCTTTAAATAATCATTTGCTCCTTTATTAAGACCTATAATAAATAAAAAATAAAAATTATTATTATGTATTTAAAAAAAAAAAATTTTAATAGTCACAAGTAAAAGAAATGGATTACCTTTGATACTAGATACTTCACCAACTTTTGCAGTTAATAAGATTACAGGAATTAATTGAGTTTTTATATTAGACCTTATCTTATCCAATAACTCATATTTGGCATCATAACATCTGTTATATTTAATAAATTAATTGGCGAATGTTAATGATTTGTGTATAATGTTAAATAAAAAATTATAGAAATGGTGTGGTTATATATTCCATTACCTCTAAGAATTAAATCTGGAGGTTTGCCAAGCTTGTTTAAAATTTGAATTGCATTCTGGCCGTTACAAGCACAAAGTACGTTGAATTCTTTTAATAAATCTGTTAGATAATTTCTATTAAAATAATATGGTCAAAACAAATAAACTTATAAAATTCTTTTAATGTTAAAAAATTGCTACGTAATTAATTAAAAAAAATGTTATTACCACATATCGGTATTATCGTCAACTACAAAATTTGATATTTTTTATCAATATTAGTCGGAAAATTATCTATAGAGAAAGGGGATAAAACATCATTTTAGTAATATCCTTGTTACAACAATTTATTAATTTCTTATTTATCATATTATCTTGGATCGAAGATGAATAATTTTGTATCCATTGAGAGTTTTCTTCTAAATAAAGTTGTAGATTTTAATATCTTTGATTATTACTCGTTAGATCATTTTCCATATTATTCGAATAAATTTTATTCGTTGGTAAGTGTTTATATCCGATTGGAAACCAACACTTGAATGTTGTTCCTTGATTAACTGCTGAAGTAAAAGTTATATCTCCTTCATGACATGTAATAAATTCTTTAACAAGAGCGAGGCCAATTCCAGTACCTTCGTGACTGCGGGAGTTTTGAGATTCTACACGATAAAAACGCTGGAATATATTTGGCAATTCTGCTTCTGGAATGCCAACACCTAAAATAATACATATACAAATCTAAAGGTTAATAATATATATATATATATTAGTAAGACTAACCTGTATCTGACACTTAAAGAACTATCATTTTTTGCTCATTTTTATGATCAAGACATAAGCGAACGTGAATGTATCCATTCCAAGTGTTCTTTAATGCATTTGAGCCTTAAAAAAGAAATATTTCATCAATAATATCTTGACATAGTAAGTTTTACAAATCTTTTAAAAAAAATTCTTACAAAGATTAAATACAATTGTCTCATACATATCGCGATCTAGATAAACTTTATCATTCACAATCTGGTTAAATTTGTCTGGATCTGGAATATCAATAATATATTCTAGACCTAATGTTTTTGCCATGCTTTCAAAATTCATAGCCAATTCTCGAGTAAGTTTAGCTACATTTGTTTCAATAAAATGTGCTTCTAATCGATCAGACTCTACTTTTGAAAACTATACATAAAATTAATAACCTTTAATATACTTAAAAACATTGATAGGGTTATTGATTATTGAATATCAATACAGTATATGCATAAATTTACCTGAGGCAAAGTGTTGATAAGTTTAAGTAATCGACTAGCATTGCGTCGTATAATTTGAAGGTATGAATTCATTCGTGAATCTTGTGAGCATACATTAATTAATTCATCAAGTGGTGAAAATATTAGGGTTAATGGCGCTAATAAAATGACAAAAAGTTATATATATTAATAAGCCTATTGTACAATTTTCAAGAGAAAAATCTTAAATGAATCTTTATGAATTTAATACTTTTTAATTCGTGACTCATGTTTTGGAAAAGCATGTCTTTTTGATGATTTAAATCAGCTAATATTTTTGAATGTCTCTTTTCTTCTTCTATTAACGTTCCACGCATCAAAGCTTTATTCATACAACTTATAACCAACTAAATAATTATAAACTTGTTTATTTTAAAAAATTAAATATTTAAACATTCTATATTTACGTGCTTTATAAAATTCCATATACTGATCATCAAGTCTGCGAAGTGGATTAATTCCACAAATTAATATAGCTGATAAATTTCGATGATTGCAGAAAGTAAGTTTTGTTGATAAGAGAATTGCTTGAGAATCATCATTTAAAAGAACTTGAATGTTTTTTTCTTCCTTCATCACAAGATGGATGGGCCAACGATCACATTTCAAAAACGAATAAGTTGATGTTGTTAGTTTTGCTTCTATATAAGTATCATAACGCTGATCAGTGATTTTAGTTAAATCAATTGTTTCATGTGTCCATCTGGAATGTATCCTTTTAATTTTCCATGAATAAACTCTTCTTCACAGACTTTGTCAATGGTTGTAGCAACTGAACGAGCAATCAGTGATTTAGAGCCAGTTTTTTTCGGATCATTGTGTTTTTCAACAGGATAAATTAGTGAATATAGAATGTCTTTATTATTTTGTAATGTTTTCACTATAATATTGCACGCATTTTCTAAGGACTCAGCACCTTAAACCATGCTGACGTGTTAGTGCATAATAAATACATACGAACGATTTACTAACCAGCAGTCTGGAGTGAAAGATTGCCAAAAGTTTTTAATCTTCGATCATTTAAGACTTTTTGGGTAACTTCAGTTGCCATACTCATTATACTCCATACTGTACTATCTAATTTATAAATTGGACTAAATGTGTTGTCAAAGTATCTTTCTTCTTTATATCCATCACATTGATGTTCAAAATAGCCTTTATATTGATATTCGCCTTTGCCTGAGGTTCTAATACTATATAGATCAAATGCATAAATTTCAATTAATTATTTTATGAATAAAAATTAATTAGTTCAATAATTAGTAAAAAATACCTGTCTAATTTTCCAATCAATGCAGGAAACAATGCTATTTAATTTATTAAAGGTGCCGAATTTAATATAAAGCTGTGTTTAACGTAAAATAATTACAGCAGTGTTTATAAATTCTGGGATGACTAAAGAAATTGCACGAGTCAGAATCAATAAGTAACTGAATTCGATTCGATCATCGGCATTTTTTTTCAGTTGTTCCAGAATTTATGGAAGCAGCTGTAAATGGTTTTCATAACCTGGTCGGGTCAAAATTTGAAACTCTAAATGATTTTTTTTTATATATATATATGTTTACAGCTGTTTTAGCTGTCTCCATTATTTTTTGCGACATTTGAAAAATTATTACTGCTGTTTTCATAAATTCTGGGACACCCAAAAATTTGTTCATTTCCCGAAACCTCTTCTAAGGATAGCGAAATAGTTTTCGAAAAGTTAATGATTCTTATAATAGGATCGAAGAGATTTTGGAACTGAGCAAATTTTTAGGGTCACAGAATTTATGAAAACAGCAGTAATTCCGACTCGGTAACTTATCAATTCGGCCGTCAAAAAATTTTTCAGATGTTCCAAAAATATTGAAAGCGGGAGTAATAACCAGATGAGTCTTGAAATTTTTTTTTATATAAATTTATAAAATTTTATATATGAAAATATAAAAGAAAAAGCCTGGCCGGGTCTATTTAAAAGCTCATGTTATGAAGCCAAGTAATGGCCAAATTATGCGAAGTGAATTGTATAACTAACCACGAGGATGCTTTGATTTTAGTACTGGTAACGCCGCTATACAGATAATACGATTTTTATTATACAAATTATTTAAATAGTCAAGTATGAAAATCAAAATTTAATTACCTTCATTGTATACTGTAATCCAATCTGAACCCATATGCATAAACGTAGGAAAGAAGGTTTAAGGCACATTTGCTGGTATTTACAGATAAATTGATATAAATTATATACATTAACATCAATCATAATTATTGATCATGTCAATTAAGGTTGAGTTCTCATTATTTTTAACGCCGTAGTTTAAAGACAGTGACATATTTACTATAAATGAAGTGGATGCTATGAAAAAAAGGAGTCATTTAATTTGTTTAGATCATTAGAAATTTTTATTCTATGGTTCACGCCATCTATACTCATCAACATTTCCAGTTTTTAATTACGTATCTTGATTATTATTGGCCAAAATTCAATATAATTAACTTTTTGATGACTATAAGTGACGTGAAGCATAATCTTGCAAAGATAAAAGAACAAGTCTCATACATAATTACGTTAACACTTTTTTTGTCTATGACAAAACAGTTTTATATTGAATAAATGGAAATTTTTTCAATAAAAATATCTGTTAAAATTTACTATCTTTGCAATGCGTATTAGTAATCATATTTAAATAATATTTATGCTCAGATTATGTGCAAAAAAATAATATAAATATTTCCTAAGTGAAAGAACACGCATACTCAATGAGATGTAAGTGATACAATCATGTTAGAAATAACTTGTATCATAACGATAAGTTTTAAAGTTTATTATTTAGTTTGAAAATAGTTTAATATTAAAATTTTTGAATTGCCTGTGTTACAAATTATAGAATAGCTTTTCATTACTGGTTAATCGCATGAAACTTATTAACCAATCATTTAATATTTGTTTTATAATTTAATCAAAGAATCAAAGAGAAGGTTAATTCTTGAACATTGAAAAACTTTAGATAGAAAATTGTTACATGTTCTCATACACAAATCTTTAAATTTAATTTTAAAATGTTACCAATAAAAGAGTGATGATTCATTTTTATATAATTAATCTAACAAAACACTTTAGGTCGAAAGTATTAAAAATTTTAAAATTATCTGTTATATAGAAATTTATATAAAATATATATATATATATATATATTTCTACACTTCTTTTTTTTTGGGAGGTGTTGAAAAAAAAAAAAAAAAAGACGAATAGCGAGAATAATATGGTAAAATGAATGCTACCAAGAGAATCCTTGAAATACAATTTTGTATTCACTATGACGGACTCGAATTCAGAAATTGTGCTATGAATTACGTGTTAAATAAAGTATCCTAATATTTCCCAATGGTATTTTAAACGTACCTACATCGTATGTACGACCAGATTACTTGATGTAATCAGTGTTTGAAATTTCAGATCTAAACACTGTTCTCATGAGAACAGTACAATAGCTATTCGTGTTCACACTCTAATATTTCTGTTCTCACTTAATGATCATTAAAAAAAAAAACCTGATACCAATTTGATTTTTATATTAGAATTTTGAAAATAATATATTTAGCAATTAACTTTGTGTATTAATATTATATTGTTTTTCTATTATATACTTTTGAGAGCACTATTATTATTTTACTGTTCTCAAAAAATTTTTAATAGTGAACAGTAAAATATTTATACTGTGCACAAATTTATAATTGTGTTCTCATGAGAATTCCGAGAACACAAATTTCAAACACTTGTGGCCTATTTTAGAGATAGTGTACTACACACAAAAATCCAATATAAATTAATCAGCATGATCATAATTGTGTCACGTATTTTTTATTCTTCACTAACTAATATAGTAAGTATAAATACCAGGAACGAAGTGTTTAAAATTGCATTGCACTAGATGCAAATGAAATATTCCGAAAAATTAACCACATATATGCATACTGTAAATGTGTACAAGGTAGTGCTCCAGATGATCATATGACTACAAATTCTGATTTCGTCAACAATAGCGATCTATATTATAAAGTCGAATTAATTTCAATTCACTAAAAGACCTTTGTTAATATTATATATTCGTTACGAAGAAAAAAAAAAAGAAGTTTACTAGAATCTTATTACCTTCATATCAGACAAAAAATTTCAAGCACGCTTTAACAAAAGAACTAGTTTATCTGTTAAAAGTTCATTATTATTTAATAACTTTTCGATACTTATTTGTATTTTCGTAAGGATAAAGTCCTTAGTCTTAACATAATATTTTTGTTATTATATTCTCATAAGGCCAAAGAAAGTTAATTTTCTGTTTCTCATAACCCGGTCGGGTCATTGAATCCGGGAAGAAGAAATTAAATTTATGAGGCGCAGTATTTAATTGACCAATCAGAATTGAGCATACTTAATGTCGCATAGTTTATGAAGAGCCCTTATACTTAGTAAAAGGGATACAACAATGACTTGTATAACGAAACGGAAGAATCAAAGAAAATATGGATTAAACGACTCACGTGATCATATGGCTAGGTGCTGGAAAAAGGGACCAAATTGACAATTTTTTCAAAAGCTATTTTTTTACATAATTTTGCTATATTGCTCTTTAAAGTTTGCATTTTCTTATGATTTATTATAAGATCTACAACATAAAAATTGATTTTCCGAAGATCTTTTGTTTTGTCAATTTGGTCCCTTTTCTCAGCACCTAGCCCATATGATCGATCGAGGTCGTGGGAAATCGAAGTGTCGGGACATAATTGAGATCGGGTGCAATAAGTACCGTGATCGCCGGATGCATGAATATGACGATTAGTTGGGGAAGAATTAAAGTAAATTAATAACAAATAAATAGTTAAAATGTAGCACAAACTATGTAATTTTTAGAATTAGATAAATATCGAATGCAAATAAAGAAAAATAAATCAGTCTTTTGACTGGTAATTAAGAAAATAAAAAAATGTCTTCTTAAAGTATATACTTACGAACCAAGCAGTGTGGTGTGTGTTGACCGAAGGTGTGATGTGCTAAGCGAGACCTAAGGCCGTTTGAAGTTAATTTTTCGGCTAACATCACTTTCCAGGACTCTCAGAGGGGGGGGGGGGGGGGCAAATGAAACGATCATATAAAATGAACAAACTATGTTTAATGTAGTAAATAGTTAAAATTGCTAATTAGGTCAGATAAATTTGATTCAGTAGTTAATATTACATTCCTATTATAAAAGAAAGGAGCAAAATAAATAAATAAATAAATGATTTTATAATGCATTCATCCGTTAAAAAGAGCTTCGTACGTACAATTTTTACAGCCAAAACTCTTGTGATCTAGCGATCGGTATGCATGCAGCGATCACAGATCGAAATTTTGGATTTACTAAATTCCCCAAGTTCCTATTGGTCGAATACAAATTTTGTCCCTCATTGAATGAAATAAATCACTGATCGGATTGCTTAAAAAATATCGATTCGAATAATTGGTTTGAAATTGTTATTTCCGTAAAAATTAAATTATTTCTTCTTATTCTAGGGTTAGGGTTTTATATATAGACTTATATACAGTAGGTAGGTTATACTCATTAATACTTGTTCTCTAGCTCTTCACAATCGAATAAAAAACTTCAGAAGCTCTTTTTTCGGCAGCTTTTCTTGAATCGTTTCATCACAAACTGAAATAAACAAATATGAGAGGACAGCCAAGTAGAAACTAAAATTTTGGCTTTATTTTTTATTATTTATTTTTTTCTTATTTTAAAAAAAAAATTATTATTATTTAAATTATTTTATTTTAAATTATTTTATTTTATTTTAAATTAGGCCGTTCGAAGTTGATTCTTCGGTTAACATAATCCCCCCTCCGCTGAAGTCTCTCCCCGATAAACGAACAACTAATTAAAACGCTGGATAACTCTCGCCAATTACTTGATTTATGTCGACCAATGAAATTGGCCTATTTTTATATGTTCGTTTCATTTCACCTCCTCTCCCCCCTTCTCCCAAGAGTTCTAAAGGTGATGTTAACCGAAGAATTAACTTCAAACGGCCTTATTCTACTTTATTATAAATTATTTTATTTTAAACAATTTTATTTATTTTAAATTATTCTATTTATTTTATTTTATTTTATTTTAAATTATTTTTTTATTTTTTATTTGCCGTATAACCACGAAATAGCGCAAAGGGTGTTATTTCGAATTTCGGCCCGAATTAAGCTTAACTTAGGCCGAAATTCGAAACCACACCTCATCGCGTTATTTCGTGGTTATACGGTATTTTTACTTTGTTATATTTCATTTTACCAGGGGGCATCAAAGGGGAGGGGTGATGTTAACCGAAAAATTAACTTCAAACTGCCTAAAGTATAAACGAAGCCGTCTGGGTAAGATTACAGTCACTTCGGTGATTGTAAAAAAACACCATGTTGACTCATGTTCAAATAAACTTGAATCGGAAGGTGAAAAGGCCTTAGCAAGTATATCTTGCAAGTGCAAGAGAGGAAAAACAGCATTAATAGATACGCTTAGGCCAGACCTGGGTTCTGTGTTTTACATTACCCCCTCTCCCCTCCGGAAGAGGGGGAGGGAGAGAATTTGTGGTTTACATAGTAAAATTTTTTAAAAATTTTTTTCGAAATATCCTGTAGCCCTATGTATATTTATCAAAATGTTTTTACTATGAGGGAGAGGTGGAACGTAATGTAAAACACAGAATCCAGTTGGTCTCGCCTTGCAAGAACACTTTCCTGGCTTCTTTGAATCTTATAATATGAACACACAGATTAGAAGAATGAAAGCATTAATCGATGCACTTTGTAGAAATAATCATTGAATCTTTGAGATATGATCTGATCCAGTTAAAATTATCAATAGGACTAACTTTTATTAATATCCAGATATTGGTTAAAAAAGGCCAGATAAATTTATTGAATATTAATTGAACATTCGAATACTTCTAGTGATTTGACTTATTATAATTGTTATGTGTGTTGTGGTTAATGACGGTAATATGATGCAACTGATCGTAAAATTAGTAATAAAAGGGTAATGCGAAATATAATAATTAAGCAATGCGATTATAGTAATACTGTAATAATTGCATAACAATGTAATAATGGCTTTTCTCGTTCATGTAATTACTCAATAAAGTTATACCATTTGTTTATCCTAAGGTATTTCGTCGTTTACCTTAAATTAATAAACAAATAAGCAAGTGTTCGTTCATTTTATATAACCTTGAACCAGATATTCGGTATAGTACACCTATATTGATTAACCTGTGACAATAATTCATATGTTGACTTTATTATTATTATTATTTATTTTAAATTAAAAAGACTGGATTAATAGAAAGCATTTAGTAGATGCGCTTTGCAGGTGCACCACCATACAACTTTGTGTTCAGATAAGACTAAAATTTATAATCAATATTTTGTAGATATAAGAATCATAAATCAGCACGAATAAGAAATTAATAATAGACACAGATTATTTCGATTAATAAATAATAATGACTGATTGACTTGAATAAAGGATTTTTCATCAACCATTTCAGCACGGACAATAAACTAATAAGAATTGCATACATTGCTTTGAATACTTTGATTAACAAATTAACCTAAATAAGTGACTTAATGAGTTATGATAAAAATCTTTTTATTATATTTTAGACTATACTTACAGACTAATTTAATATAAATGTAAAGAAATGACTTATTTTAAACACATCCACTATTATAATAATTCCCCTAAATCAATGAAATAAGAAATCAAATTAAAAGTAAATAAGCACTATTTATTTTTCGCAACAGGGTCTGAAGGGCCTCGTATAGCCGGAGATATACCGGCTAATTTCCACGCAGTTGAAAATGTGGGTGTTATTCTTCATTTTGAATGTCATGATGGTGGATCATATAAATTGTAGTAAAGATTTCTTCTTTTGATCCACAAATTTCACAAAATTGATAACAGATCATCTGTATGGTATATTTTTAAAGCGCAAAATAACGCTCATGGGCATTATTTTGAAAATTGGATCCTTCAAAAACAACTTATATGATCTCGAATTAGTGCTTATGAGCGTCCCGAATTAATGCGCATCCTAATGTAGCACAGTCAATACTCCATATATGTACACTATATAAGTGCATTTCGCATGCACTTTCCCTATAATGATAAGTGCACATAATTTATGTAATTATTTAATATTATACGTAGTTTATTCTCCATAATGAATATTTTATAAATGCATCTTTACCCAACAACATGCATTTATTGAAGGTTTACTATATTGAATTTAGAAAATCTTCTCTTATTTTGAAATAACACACATCGGAGTATTCGTAATAACGTGCAGGTCAATTAATTAGCACAAAGGTAGATGTTATTTTAATATAGTCGATCTTCAATAAATGCATGTTGTTGGGTAAAAGTGCATTTATAAAATATTCATTATGGAGGATATTCTACGCATAATATCAAGTAATAACATTAACTATGTGCACTTATCGATATAGGGAAAGTACATGTGAAGTACACTTATAGAGTGTGCGCATATGGAGCATCGACTGTATATCTATCAGAACAGTAAATTATGTGCTACATTAGGATGCGCATTAATTTAGGATGTACATACATGGGCACTAATTCGAGACCACATAAGTTATTTTTGAAAGACTCTATTTTCAAAATAACAGCTCACGAGCATTATTTCGCGAAATAACATCGGGACTCTTGAAGAACAAGGAACCCAGTGATTATCACATCACGCGAAATAATGCAATTACGTCATTTGTTTACTAGTACTAAACAAATTAGCCTAAACTAACCTATCACCTAACCCTAACACTAAACCTAACGTAGGCCGAACACTTAATCATGTGATATGATTATCATGAAGAAACTACCCCAGTATCGCCACCAAAATGTTACAGTCACATGACAATTTTGTGGCGTAAACAAATCAGATTTCAAGATAAGGTGTAACGTTACATGATCAGGAAAATTCAAAACAAACGTTCGCTTTGTCAAAAGTCGCTTGTTTCTCAAAACGTAGCATAAGAAACCATCTTTAGTGCTTTAACAAAAAGTTTTCCTTAAGCAATTTTATCTATAGCTCTTACTTACCCTAACCTGAATCCTAATCCTAACCCTAATCTAAATGAACTTAAAGATTTTTCAATAGTCATGTGACTGTAACATTTTGGTGGTGATACTGGGGAAGATATCATGAAGATATCACTTGGTTCCTTGATCTTCAATTTTCCCAAATTTAGAAAATCTTCTCTCATTTCTAAATAACACACATAGACATATTCGAAATAATGTGCAGGTGGGCATTATTGCACACTTATATGTTACACCCTCTTACTATATAATTTGGTCATTAACTATCCAGATCTTCTGTAATTTTTAAAACTCTTATTTTAAAAATCATTCCATACAATCTGCTATATGGATTGGTCATCATGATAAAACCAGTAAATGCTATAAAAATATTTAAATTTATGACATCACTGATCTTTTATACATTATAATTGAGGATCAGATTTACTCCCACAACCATGAAAACTCATTTTAACATTAAAATAAATTGGTAATTTGAAATAAATTAAGAATGTAGGTTGTACCTTATTTTTTACACAAAAAAAATGTTTGATAAAAATGTATAGAACACTCATAATGGATGATAATTTATTAATTGTATGAGATTTTTAGAGGCTTAGGCAATGATAATAAATTTTAATTGATTTTTTTTTTTAAAAAATCTCTATTTTATTATAATAACAAATATTTTTAATTATTTAAAATGATTGTTTAGATAAACTTACAGTACAAGGTGTATTAAAATATATCTACAAAATCACGTGCATGATTCTCAAAATTCATACAATTGCCATCACTAGTTTCAATAATAATAGATAGGTTTGAATATTTGTTTAGAGTTAGAGATGTAATCCAAATATTCTCTAATTTAATTTTATAATAAAATTATTATAAAGAATCCTTAAATAGGAAATGGATAACTGATCGCATCTCTAGTTTAGAAGTAGCTTTTATGTAATAAAACTAATAATAAACTAATAATTCAAATGGAGTCTATAATGATAAATGGGTAATTATACCTAATAATTTATATTTAATTAGTCTAACAGCCAATCCAGTCTCATACCTAGTTGGAACCAATTTTATTTTTTATATACAAAACCGGCTTAACCCAAAATAAAACAGGAATTCTTGCCGTTATCACCAAAAATTCTTTATGTATTTCCGGGTTATAGCTTTATAAAAATAAGCCTTTAATTTAATAATCCCAGTAGCACTAAGTGTCATTCATGACTACTGTATCTTCATTATTATTTATTACACGTGATTAACCATATTTATAATAATCATATGTGACCGGGAATCTTTCATGAAAGATTCCCGGTATCATATTGATCATCGGGAAACTCTAATTTTTTATGCTTAGTTTTAATTTGAAGAATTTTCTTTTTTGTATGTTTCACGTTTTATATAAAGAAATTTAAAAGTCAAAGTAATTAAGCACAGTAAAATGAAGCTAAAAAAAGACACGATAAGAGCAAAGCAAAAGTTAGAGCTTCAAAAAAGTTAAACGTAGAAGTAAAAAACAAAGGCAATAAAAAAAGTAAACTAGTAAAAATGATGTAAATAAAAAAAATGAACCGAAGCCCAGAAGTCAGTAAAGCACAATACAAATATAAATTGGAACACATGTAAAAATAATAGTATACTAGTCATATAGTGACATGCTCCTGGGATTATTCATTTATTTCCATAGTACGTGGATGGCCCTTCGGGCCATCCATGTGCCATGATCGGCGGTAACCTCTGCTATAATTTCTACTCCTCAGAAAATAAATAATATTAATTTAAAAAATTTTAAAATTATTAAATAAAAGTCCAGGCGGGGCGGGTCATTTTTTTGTTTTATGTTATGAGAACCAAAAAATTAACTTTATATGGCCTAAAATAAAAAATTACAATTAACCTTTCTATAATGAACAGATAGTCTTGATAGAAAAAAAAAGTTCATTATAGAAAATTACTACAATGTGTTTATTAAAGGTTCATGGCGTTTTTTTTATAACTAATATCTAATTTGAAATTTTATATCCAGAGTTTGTTATAGATAATTTCGTATATAGAGCAGTTATATACAAAAAATGTTTGCTGAATAAAAATAAATCATTTTCATTAAAATAAAATATGTAAACCTGTTTCCTTTTAGAAAGTTTCGTGTTAAATTATCAAGTAATTAACGAATCTTTTAACAATCTCCAAGGATCAAAAAATTTACTAGAACTAGATAGCTGCGCGATGTCATCGTGCGAAACCAGGAACGGAAGATTTAGAAAGTGGTTAGATAGAGATATCATCGCCCAAAGTTTAAAAAAATTTAGGCAATTATCAAAACAAAAATAGCAGTTAGGTTCTTCCCAAACTTTGAATGAGGATATCACAGTAACTACCTATCAAAAATCAATGATATTTTTTTTAATCTTAATTCTATGAATCCATAGAATTAAAATAAAAAAATTTTATCAATTTTGGATAGGTAGTTATCGAGATATCATCGTTAAAGTTTAAAGGAATTTATGCAATTATCAAACAAAAATCGTGGTTAAGTTCATCTCAAACTTTGAGCGATGATATCTTGATAGCTATCTATTCAAAGACAATGAAACTTTTTATTTTAATTATATAAATTTATAAAGTTAAATAAAAGGATTTGTCAATATATCCGTGTTTAAAATTATCAAAACAAGACCATGATCAAGTTTTTTCTCAAACTTTGAGCGATGATACAGTCAACTCTCTAAGTGCAACCCCTCTAAATGAAACTTCTCTCTAAATGAAACTTTAACTTCGGGCCCAAGTATATGTTTAGTATATGTTTTGTCTCTATAAATGCAATTTTTCTTAATTGTTCTCTAAATGCAAGTTGCTAAAAGTCTGGTCCCAACGAATTGCACTTAGAAAGAGTTAACTATATCATGACTACCTATTCAAAAAATTATTTAACTCTATAATTCAGTAATTCATAGAATTAAAATAAATTTTATTTTAGATATTCTCATTTAAAACTTAAAAATTTAATTAAAAGACCACTATTAAGTTCTTTCTAAACTTTGACCAATGTTATCTCAATAGCTATCTATCAAAAATCGATGAAGTTTTTTTCTATTTTTTTTATGGATTCATGGAATTAAAATAAAGAACTTTTCATCGATATCAGGTAGGTGATTATTGAGATATCATTGTTTAAAATTCAAAAAAAATTTAAACGATTATCAAAATAAAAATTGTGACTAAGTTCTTTTTAAACTTTGAGCGATGATTGCTTGATAATGACCTATCTAAAATCGATGAAATTTTTTTATTTTAATTCTATAAATTCATCAGAATAAAAAATTTTTTATTGATATTAGGTAATTAATTATCGAGATAACTTCGTTTAAAGGTTAAAAAAATGTTTAGATAATGATCAAAACAAAGACTGCAGTTAAGTTCTTTCCATCTTTGAGTGATGATTATTACCTATCTAAAATAGATGAAATTTTTTTTGTATTAATATTATGAATCCATAAAATCCATAGAATTGAAATAAAAAAATTTTCATCGATTTTAGATAGGTAACTATCTATCGAGATATCATTGCTCAAAGTTTGGAAAGAGCCTAGCCATGATTTTTATTTTGATAATCGTCTAAACTTTTTTGAATTTTAAATGATAATATCTCAATAACTACCTATCCCACATCGATGAATTTTTTTTTTCGATTTTATGAATCCATAGAATTAAAATAAAAAAAAATTCATTGATTTTTGATAAGTAGCTACCGAGATATCATCGCTCAAAGTTTGGAAAGAACTTAATCGTGATTTTTTGATTAAATTTTTTTTTTATTTTAAACGAGAATATCTCAATCTATCCGCCTAATGTCGATAAAAAAATTTATAGAATTAAAATAAAAAATTTTCATTGATTTTGAATAGGTAGTTATCTGATATCATCGCTCAAAGTTTTGAAAATTTTGATCATGGTCTTTTGCTTTGAAATTTTTTTGAATTTAAACGCGGATATTTTGATAACTACATCCTAATATTAAAGAAATTTTTTTTATTTAATTTTTATAAATTCATAGAATTAAAAAAAAAATTCCATTGATTTTGAATAGATAGTTATCGAGATATCATTGGAATGAACTTAACCGCAGTTTTTGTTTTGATAATTGCTAAATTTTTTTTAAACTTTGAACGATGAAATTTTGATAACTACCTATCCAGAATTGATAAAAATTTTTTATTTTAATTATATAGATGCATCCGCTGCTTTTGTTGGTAATCACCTAAATTTTTTTACAAGTTTGAGCGAAGTTATCTCAGTAACTACATATCAAAAATCAATGAAAATTTTTCTTTTAATTCTATGGATACATAGAATTAAGATAAAAATGTTTCATTGATTTTTATAGGTATTACTGAGATATCTTCGCTCAAACTTGTAAAAAAAATTTTATAATGTTATCGAGCAGAATGTGATAGCTCGAGTAGAATCTCGTAACTTTTTTTCACCATGGCTAGGATACTATTTCAACGGTCCCACGGTCTTTATCGGTCTAGTACCCTAGTCGTTGCAACAAAATTTATCACTAAATGAGATTCTACTTGAACTACATTCTGATTGACGAAATTATTCTAACTTTTAACGAAGATATCTTGGCAACCAACTAATTAAAATCGATGAAATTTTTATTATTTAATTATACAGACATATAGAATCAGAATAAAAAGGTTTTCATCGATTTTAGATAGGTGGTTGTCAAGATATTTTGCTCAAAATTTGAAAAAAATTTCACCGTAGCTTTTGCTTTGATAGTTATTCAAGCTTTTTCTAAACTTTGAGCAAAGATATCCCGATAACCACCTACATAAAATCGATGAAATGTTTTTACTTTAATTATACAGACATGTAAAATCAGAATAAAAAAATTTCATCAATTTGGTAGGTGGTTGTCAAGATATTTTCGTTCAAAGTTTAAAAAAATTTGATGCAACTTGTTTTGATTGTTATCCAAGTTTTTTTCAAACTTTGGGCAAAAATATCTCGCAACTACTTATCTAAAATCGATAAAATTTTTTTTATTTTAATTAAACAGAAATATAGAATCAGAATAAAAAAAATTTTATCGATTTTAGATAGATGGTATCGAGATATCATCCTTCAAAGTTTTAAAAAAACTTGGGCATCAAAAGTGTATCAAAGATTTTTCAAACTTTGAATGAAAAAATCTCGACAACTACCTATCTAAATAAATTAAGAAGTTTTATTCTGATTCTAAATGCCGGTATAATTAAAATAAATTTTTTTTTATAGATTTTAGATAGGTGGTTGTTGAGATATCTTGCTCAAGTTTAGAAAAACTTGGATAACTATCAAAAGCTGTGGCAAAGTTTTTCCAAACTTTGTGTGAAGATATCTTGAAACCATCTACCTAAAATCGATAAATTTTTTTTTATTCTGATTCTATATGTCTGCATAATAAAATAAAATAAATTTCATCGATTTTAGATAGGTGATTGTCAAGATATCTTCGCTCAAAGTTTAGAAAAAAGCTTGGATAACAATCAAATCAAAAGCTGAAGTAAAGTTTTTTTTCCAAACTTCAGCGAAAATATCCTGACAACCACCTATCTAAAATCGATGAAAACCTTTTATTCTAATTTTATATGTCTGTATAATTAAATAAATAAAATTTCATCAAATTTAAACCAAAATTTGAGCGAAGATATCTTGACAGCCACCTATCTAAAATCGACAAACTCTAATTATATAAGTCTAGGATCAATATAAACCAATTTTTATCGATTTTAAATAGGTGGTTGTCAAGATATATTTGCTCAAAGTTTAGAAAAAGCTTGGATAACTATCAAATGCTGCGGCGAAGATATTTCGACTACACCTATCTATGATTGATTAAAATTTCTTTATTCTGACTCTATATGCTTGTATAATTAAAATAAAATAAAAATTCATCGATTTTAGGTAGGCGGTTGTCGAGGTATCTTCACCCAAAGTTTAGAAAAACTTGGATAACTATCAAAAGCTGTGGCAAAGTTTTTTCAAATTTTGAACAAAGATATCTCGATAACTACCTATATTAAATTGATGAAATTTTGTTTCATTTCAATTATACAAGCATATAGAATTAAACTAAAAAATTTCATCGACTTTAAATAGGTGTTTGTCAAGACATCTTCGCTCAAAGTTTGGATAACTATCAAATCAAAAGCTGCGGTAAAGTTTTTTTCCAAACTTCAGCGAAGATATCTTGACAACCACCTATCTAAAATCGATAAAAACCTTTTTATTCTGATTCTATATGCTGTATAATTAAATAAAAAAATTTTCATCGAATTTAGATAGGTAGTTTCCTAGGTATCTTCGTTCAAAGTTTAGAAAAGCTTGGATAACTACCAAAATAAGCTGCGGCAAAGTTTTTTCCAAACTTTAAGCGAAGGTATCTTGACAACCACCTATCTAAAATTAATGAATTTTTTTTCTTAACTGATTCTATATGCCTGTATAATTAAAATAAAGAAATTTCATCGATTTTAGATAAGTGATTGTCGAGAAATCTTCGCTCAAAGTTTAGAAAAACTTGGATAACTATTAACCATAGCTGCTGCAACAAAATTGGACCGGCAGATTCTCGATTTTGATTGGCTAAAAGCGTTGATCAAAAAATTAGGCCAGAATTAATCAGAATTTTACTAATGAAATCACAGCCGCCTATTAAGTGAATATTGTTCCTGGGCCAATTTACAATAATGTTTAAAAAATTTCTATTTTTGCAATGAAAAAATCAAAAAGTTAATTCCGGCCGGAAATTAATAAACAATTTGTAATGTGGGCCAAAAATTTGAAGATCCTCGGCTGTTAGCCAATCAAAATCGAGAATCTGCTGGTCCAATTTTGTTGCGGCAGCTATGTTTAATTAGATAACTATCAAGACAAGCTGCGACAAAGTTTTTTTTTCATACTTTGAGCGAAGGTATCTCAATAACCACCTATCGAAAAAATTGATGAAATTTTTTATTTTAATTATATAGGCATATAGGATTAGAATATTAAAAATTCCCAATTTTAGTTAATTGGTTGCCAAGATATCTTTGTTAAAAGTTTTGAATAATTTTGTCCAATCAGAATGTGGTGTTCAACATTTTAGCGACTAAATTTTGTTGCCACGACTAGGGTACTATTATTGGTCCCTGACTGGGACCAGTGTTCATTTGGACTTGGACTTGGACTAATTCAAATAGTGTCCATGTCCACATCGATCGATATCTTCTTTTGCCGAATTTCCAACTCATACAGAGAGATCCCCAAAATTCTGGGTCGGATTGGCCAGAGTTGATCGATTTTGCCCAAGATCACAGAATTTTATCAATGAAACCATAGTCGTTCATTAAACAAAAAATGCCCAGCTGATAATTTTACTATATCTTCTACTAACCAAAATAGCTAACCTGACTAGTGATGTGCCATTTATATGATATCTGAATTTTAAGCACAGCAAACATATATTCAGATGAAAATTTAAATTACTGTAATATAAAAATATATAGAATCTACCGAAAAATCATTTGGCTAATTTTTTATTTCAGGTGTCCCAGAATTTATGAAAACAGCTGTAATAAAGCAATTGGTTTTACAACTGCGAACAAATTACATATACAGTACCTGAAATTGTATATAAATTAACGAATCACCCGATGGATTGATCCGCCCATGCTTACCCGGGTGGTGATGACTACAATCCGGATACCTGATTTATCCGGATTGATCTGGTTCCAAAAACTAAGTGAAGGGTTTCTTTGTAACATTTGACCTGACTTGAATCTTGATTGTCTGAATAATTTATCCTAAGCCAGCTAAAAAAAAAACTCCCAACGCATAGATGGCGCATGACTTGTTCTATCTTTTAACTATTGTGCTAATATTATTGTTGTAATGGCAGGTGTTCAAAAAACCAATAATACAAAAATAGAAATCAGATCTTCGGAATCAGGATCTTATCAAGATCAGCAATTATGGTGGTTTGCAAAAAAGTGTGACCTTTGCAGATCATTGAGTAAAATCACGAGAAATCGGCTAATTTTTCAATTTTTGGAGAATTTTAAAGAGTTTGAATTAAAATCTCAGAAATTTTTTCACTATCATCATGAAATTACAGGGTCACACCTTTTTGCAAACCGCTATAAGTGAGGTGCATGAGAAAATAAAATTACAGAATCAGATATCGCATATTAAAAGTTATTCACATCTTTGCTTCGCCATATGCATCTCTTGCAAGATTTTGCTTATGAACATCATTTAATTTGCAATATAACCATACACTATGTGAAATTTTCAATATCACTCCGTTCCTGGTATAGATAGTAAGCGTGACGAATATACATGTGAAAAATATGAAAAATAAGGGAGTGACGAATCCTTTGTGTGAAGAATAATCAGAATGTGACAATTAAGGTCACGTGGCTCAATCGGATATAAGATTTTGCATACTAATGCCATTTCGATCTTCATATAACCATACACTACGTGATATGCATCACTCCGTTCCTGGTATTGGTTGATTTTTCATAATGACATCATGATTTACAGAGGTCACACCTTTTTTGCAAACTACCATAATTATATTGTCGATCAGTTATGCCTATATTTGAGTGACAGAAAGGGAAATCCTGTAAGTAAATATTTAAGTTATTATTCCGGCAAAGATGATCCCCTGAAGAATTATGATCTTACGTAATTATTCTGGTCATTTCTGTAACACAACATACTATAGATCTCAGATCTCATAGAGCATACTGTGTATTTTTAACAGTCAACAGTTAAGACTGGAATGCAGTAATAAGCACAAGAGACCCAAAAATGCAACAAGAGGATGGTTTATTAGCAGTGTTATTCAAAATTTGTATGTGTTATAGGATCTGAATTTCCAAATCAAGATTTTGGCCCGAAGCACTAAAGATCTTGATTCAAGAAAATTTGCTTCAATTTTTACAGCATAATGGAAGTGTTTTTTTATTTTTTTTATTTTATATTCAATATATATTTAATTATATAATTAACTGTAGTTAGTTTTTTTTAGAATTTTTTTTTGTTTGGCCCCTTTTGCACATGCTCTTTTTAGATTATTGACTCTTGCCACTAAATCATTAGTCGGCATTGAGCAGAGTTTGTCTTGAAATGCAATTGGACAGTATGGGCGAATATTGTTTCAAAGATCTACTTGCTTTTCTTCAGGTAGACCTTTTAATGAAGCTCTTGAAGGTTGAAGCTTTCAAGATTACTATTTCGCTTTAGCAAATTGAATTCATCCCAGGAATCTGTGATTCTGACTTTAGCTTTCATTATACCAGGTTCTTCACAACTAAACTGGAAAATGTGATACTTCTGAATAGCTGGAGGTTTACGGTATAATAAGCTAAGTGCTAAAGTCCAGTCACAAAATAGTCCTACTTGATCCTCCAAGTTTACAGGAATGTTATTATTCGCACTCCTATCTATTACATCAACTAGCTGGTCAATGCACCAGACTTCTGACCTATTATACTCCCTTTTAGTGTTACCAAACCCACGGTCAACAGAATTTCGGGTATGACCCTTAACTTGAAAATGGTATTCTATCTTTTGAAACATCTGAGTATGGCAAGTCCAAAGAAAATACTATAGAAGACATGAATTTTTATTCTGACCGCCACAATTATCAGCCCATAATCTAATTTCATTCACCTTATCTGCAGATTTGAGTAAATTTGTAAGTTATATAATATTTTTAAATTATGTTTTATAAAGTTAACATAAGTTGCAAATTGCTCAACTTTACTTACTTGCTTTAGAAGTTAGAAAAAAATGCACTATCGATGTAACTTTATTTGCCCCTTTTGATGCCTTTCCTTCAGTGTAAAGAGCATGCCAATGACAGTCAGTACCTTCATCCACAAACCCAAATTGGTGTACTTTCAATAATGATAAATAGTACCACCGTCCTGGTTGTTGAGGGTCGTGAGGTAGCTCTATATTTTGGGCAAAGTCAAAAGAGAAAACATGGAATAAAGATTGATTACACTCCTTTGCCATTTTAATATCATTTTCATAGGCTTCTCTCATAGCACGATAATCTTGTACATGCGTGGCGAACTATTCATCAAGGTCTTCATCTATATTATTTTCTTCTTTTAATGCATGTTTAAAGAGTGTGCATTCATCACATGCATCTTTAGATGGTTTTCTAATAATAATTTTACTAAGTTCAATATCTTCTTTCCATATTCTTCTAAAGCTCCAAATACTTAAAAGTTTATCCGGATGCATTAGGTTATAAAAGGTAAAAAGGCGATCATATGAATAGTGAGATGGAATAAGAACAAGATCATGCTTTTCATAGTGTACACTTATTTGTCCATCTACCTTTCTTCGTGTATATTTTCGAACAGCTAATGCCTCACCATGCTGTTCTCCAGTTAATTTAATAAAAGATTTTACTTCAATAACTGTTTCAACAGGTGTTAATAGGTGAATGGTCAGTATTTTCATGAATTCGAGAAAGCATTGACTGCTTTTCTTGAACCCACCCACGAAGACGATAAAAGGCATCTCTACCACATGACCAAAATGATTGAAAAAAAAAACTACAAACTTCGCCAAAGTATGGCAGTTGATATTTAGAGTGAAAATGTTTATTATGTGGTCCTTTATTAGAGGATGCCATAAGTATTGTTATTGAATAATGCTGCTGTTTTTTGTTCATTCTAATACTTTCTAATGCTAAAGTTTGTAGCAGCTGTGGTGAAACTTTATCACTACACTTTCTCTCACACGAGCAACACAACTTAAGCTTATTAACTAATTCATTCGTAGCAACTTGAAGTCCTTCAATAACCTCTTCAGATTCATCATCCGAAGTATCCTTATCACTAGATTCTGATCCAAATGAAGAGTTTTCGGTCATTTTCTCATCATCATGCTCTACTTTTTCATCATCAGATTCCATTTCTTCATGCTCTGTTATATTAAGGTCTATTGGAGAAGGAATAGAGCTTGAAGTTTCAAAAAAATACACCAAGTCCTCCGGGATTTCCATTGGTAAGTTAATAAGAATTAAAAGATAAAAAAATTTGACAATTTCAGATTTAGGTTATTGCACGGTTTATAGCACGAGAATAAGTATTTAAGTCTCTATGTTTTGATCAAGATTTATATATTTATTTTTTTAATACATTTTACTAACCGCTTTACTAATTGTTTCACTTTATTTAACTTGTTTGCGAGCCAATACTTATGATCCTAGTTAATTAAAGCATTAATTAATTCTCAGATTGTAAATTCCGATTTATTAGCAAAATGCGTAATTCACTTAATTTGATTCTAGTTGATTAAGTAAAACACTTAGAACTTAATTCTAGTTAATTAGCAAAGTATAATTAATATTGGGTATATAGTAATTATAGTTTCGGCCTATATATTTCTAGTTTTTTTTTTAAGAACACATTCGGGCTGTAAGTTCTCATATCGGCGGATCGGCGGAATTTGGCCTATTATTTTATTATCAATCTGATAATCATCGTCATAATAAACTGAGTGTCAACCCAATCTCCCGTCGTCAAAGCCTATAATAAACTGAGTGTCAAACCAATCTCCTGACGTCAAAACCAATCTCTTGTCTGTATGTGCAAGGAAAACTACTCCGAAAGTTCCGAAAAGCTAAGTATTACCACATATATGTGCCGTCAAGAGAAAGCCTGTCATCGGAGTTCCAAGTTTATTGCCTACCG
>CAJVPY010000471.1:0-26685 GCA_910591965.1 Dentiscutata erythropus | reverse complement strand
TATAAATTTTATTTGCTCTTTCTTATAAAAAATTTTAATTTGCTCTAATGGAGACGAAATAGGCCTTTTTTAAAAATTAATTTTGGTGGCATAACTATTCAAGAATAGAGTATTACTGATTCTGAATGGTTTTCTGGTGAGTTCTTACTACTACAAAAAGAATATTTAATAATTTTAGACAAATTATTAAGTTTGCTAGTAGAATATTATACAGCAACTTATATAACAATAAACTTTAGAAAATCTTTTACTGATGATTTTAAAGGTTCTGTTATTGTTCTAAATAAGGTAGACAAATATGGAAGATGCTAAATAGGTTCCAAAATATTTGGTTCTGACATGTCTTTTCAGCATGTAAAAAGTTTATTTGTTTTGGCTCAGTTCGTGAATTATAAAAGAAGTGCTGATTTGTACTCCAGACAAGTTTACCATAAATCACTAAATACAAGATCCCCCATGATAGTAGACTCACCATGTAGTATACCTGGATGCATATCATAAGATCTATATTAATCAAATATGGGTTTTTTTAAATATCTGGATTGCCTATTATAAATGCAAAATATACATACTCTTCAAAGTTTTCTTCTTAGTGACATGAGCTCTCAGCTGCATACTAGACCCGGGGTCTACTATAGGTTTTAAAATTGGTGGAATATAAGAGACTCGGGTCTTGTATCTGGTAATTTATGGTAGTATTTTTTTAACCATATTATTAATCTGCCAAACAGATTTGTAAAACATAAATTGGCATATGTTAGGTAATATAAACCTGTAAATTTAGCTGCAACTCATTCTATTTTAGCACTGATAAAACTTGTAATATTGAACTTTGGAACAATAAATTTTATCCAATTTGGCATGAATGCATTATTTCTGTTCATAATATTTTCAGTTGGTTTATACCATACAAGTATAAAATAAATTCTTGTGAATATTTGGCTATAATTCCTATAAATAGAAAATTTAATAAAAATTTTTAATAGTTAATGCATATTGATATGCATGCTATTTGTTATACAATTTGCTTTTTACTATATATAGAGTTTGGAACTGGATTTTATTTTTAAATCTGGTTTTATATTAATTAATAATTTTTTGCTTTGGATCTAAATCTGAATTATTAAGTTGAAATTCTAATTTATTTTAGCAATTAAATTCAAAAAAATAATAATAGTAATATCATTGTATAAATGTCATCAGAAAGTTCGAAAGGTGTTAAATAACTAATGAAAAAGTGTTAGTCTATATAGGGTTTGATAAACTACACTTTTTATTAATAAAATAACACTTTATGTATTAAACAACTTTAGTTATTTAACTGTTTATTATGTCAACAAACATGATATGCAGTTAAATAACTAAAGTTGTTTAATGAATAAACTGCTATTTAATACTAATTTTATTAATAAAAAGTGTAGTTTAACAAACTCTATATAGGTTAATACTTTTCCATTAGTTATTTAACACCTATTAAACTTTCTGATAGTATATATATACATTTAATAATAAAACATTTGATTACTTAAGGATATATAAAAACTATTTTAGCTAGTCAAATACTTTTTCAAACTCTACTCATGTACTATATTAAACTCAGTTTTAATCAATTTTAATATAAAAATAAAACTGAGCTCCAAACTCTGCCTAGTGATGGGAATTTTTAATTATTAACAATTTTTAATGAATTGTTAACTATATAAATTGTTAATTGTTAAAGAATTTATATAGTTAATAATTTGTTAACAATTGTTAATAATCAGAAATTCTCATCACTAACACTGCCTGAGTTTAATAATAAATTATAATGATTGTAATAATTGGCATATGAGTTTTATGCCGATTTGGTGCTAATTGTTATATATATAATTTGTACATAAATTGGTAATTATATTAAAATCCAAACTACAAATTTGGCATATGCCAATTTGTTTACAACTTAAGGTTTACAATGCTGATTTGCTTATGAAATTAGTAGTGCTGAATTTTCTTATTTTGACTAGTATATATAGTTATATGCTGTTTTAAAATTATGCTAGTTCAGAATTGATATATGTTATTTAAGAATAGAATTTGATATATAAAAAACATTGCATACATGTTTTTATATTTGTAGTCTGATATAGTATACCAGAGTGATAAATCAAAATATATTGCACATGGCTTTAAATATAATAGATATTGCTTAATATGAAAAATTATTATAATTTACTATAACATCAGATATACATATCTTGAGATTTTGATATTACAGAGCTCTTGATATAACAGAACAAAGGACTAGAACTATGGCATATGTTATATTAAGAGCCACATATAGTTGTGAATTATGCAGCTCTTGAAAATAGCAAATAACATTCACTAAAAGATCACCAGGCACTTAGTGCTAGTCAGTAGTTTTCTACATATATAACACAGGCTGGCTATTAATGTGAATATATAAGATATAATATTGATATGTATTAAATTAAAGTTAAACCAAAAATAATATTGTACCAGAAGATCACTGTAAGTAGTTGAGATTATGTAGATTAACTCTGCTCTATCTACTGATATCCTAAAATGGCCAGTCAGTCATTCTACAATCCAGAACATTATGTAACTTAGCCAAATAAAGGTGGCTATATTTGGCATGGGTCTTAGATATGTTTTCTTTTGACTTGTATTGGAACTTAGTAATATACAGTAATCTTATATTTTATATTTACTTTATTAAACTAACAAAACCAAGGCTTAGTCAACCCAGAATCAAATCAATCACTATAACTAACCACAGTGCGTTGGGAAAGTTGGAAATCAACAACTACAGCAGTTCTCAGTACATTGAGAATCAACTGGACAGCAATCTTCTACAAAGTCATGTAAGCAAAACAATATGCAAGCGAAGCCCTTTCACTATGCCACTTTGTGATAGATCTGGGTTTTGGGTAGTTTTATTAGAGCATATTTATTAGGTTCTTGTATGCAGTGTATAAAATCTATATTTTTTTAAAAAATTTCACATATTATTGGCCTTGAATATGCGCATAATTTACCAATTTTCAGCACCAAATTTACTAATAAAATATTAACTATGTGAACATAGAACATATTGTGTACATGATCAATAAGTATACATAGAGATGGGTTTCATGCATGCACATAATTTCCCAATCATGCACATTAATGCACATTCATGCGCATGAATCGGAATTATGCGCATTTTTTCCTATCTAAATTTTATATAGAAAATTAAAGCATAATTAATTTAGGCCAAGGTGCATAATGCCAGGCAAAATTAAGAAATAGGAATACAGAAGTTTTGAAAAATTCTGAAAAAAATGAATGAACATAAAGATGAGAAGGGTTGGGAAAATAATTTTCAATATTTTTCAGAGGGAAAATATAAATCAAAAAAACATTATATCATGAGATATCATGCGCATTTTATATTACATGCACATTAATGCGCATTCATGTGCATGTTATTATAAATGCGCATTTTTCCCATCTCTAAGTATACATAATTTAATTAGTGGGGAAAACAGTGACCATTGATAATAGAAAGCATTTTATATTTATGTAATTAAAAATAAAAATCTTTAAATTAGATAATAATATCCAATAATAATTTTTAGCCCATATGTTTGAATATTGTAACTAATTATTTTTTTAAATAAAAAAAAATCAGATCAATTGTTTAATAATTCAAACTATTTAATATAATAAATTTTATAGTGTACATACTTTTATTATTTTATAAAAATTTATAGTGCACTAATTTTTAAAATTATTCACATAAATTCAATGTGCACTGTGTACAACATTCACATATTTTTGAGTTGAGATCTTATTCACTGCTTAAAGGTTATATGTGTATTCTTATTAGGAACGAGAATTGTAAGCAGCACGAAACTTATTTCCTAGGACCTTCGTGGCCTTTATTTATAATAAAAGATTCAGTATTACAACAAATTTTATAGATGCGACAAATGCAATAAATCCGATAAATCCATAAATACGTGCTTGACCCGTGATCGTGGGTCGTACTGAGCCGTAGTAAATGAGTCAGATATCAGGGTTCACACTACATAATGCAGGCAGGCCGGCCGTCAGTATGAACACGTGATATTGAAACTCATTTAAATTTATGAAAATGATTGGATTCCTTTGGGAGGGAGGGTTGGGTAGCGAATTGTAGCTGAGTAAATGATTGTTGATATAGTTCCCGATTGCATTTCCTAAGGGTTTACTTTCTTCTCATTGTCACCTTTAATAAGTTAGTGATTACTGCTTGTCTCCTTCGACTATTCGAAATTGGACTTATTCCGGTCGACCATGCTAGCATCTTTTCGATCTTTGACTTTACATCATCAGTATACAGTCAAACTACCCTATAGTCACCTCATATATAAAAACATTTTCTTTATAAGCTTATTTTTTTTTTAAAAAAAAAACTATCTACTATAAAATGTAATAAATTTGACCTCTATAATTAGCTCACCTTTCTATAATCACACTTTTCTGTATCCCGTGGGTGTGGCTAGAAAGTTTTGACTGTGCTCATATAGGAGGTGACTATAAAGATATTTGACTGTATTGAGTAATTGTTATCAGTATATAAGATATCGTAATGAACAGTAATAGAGAGCTCAAGAATAGACCTCACATTCTCGTGATTATTAACGGAGCGTAAGATCAAAGGACAATATCTAGGAAAAACACTCGCTTGATAAGGACGCTTACTACCTTTATTAAAATGTAAAAAAATTAAGGCAATTTTGTAAAATTAAGGTTTTGAGGATTAGATCAAAGAGCAATCAAAGCTTTATAAAAACTACGCAAATATCCTAAATTCTAAATTTTAATAATTGTCAGTTTGCAATTCAGAACAAAATGATAAATTACACTCTCTACTGCAGGCGTCCCGATATATATTAGCACTAATTACTAATCAAAATCCCTTTGCATGTGATTGTGCACTGATTACAGGTTTTGTTTATGTATGTACGTATGTACGTGTGTACGTACGTACGTACATACATACGTATGTATGTACAGTACGAACGTATACACACATCCATCACTACTGAATTAACCAGTCTTTGTTAACGTTAGAATTAGAATCCGAACAACAATAGTTTAGATCACAATACATTCTTTTTCGGTAGAACTAAAAAAACAGTTTAACGTTAATGGGTAAAGTTTATTTTACGTATTTTTTAATTATGCGTATTGACGGATGACAACATGTGATCTCTAAAAATGTAGCCCAAACTGTCTAAATATATATCAAAATGTAGCAGCTCTATCACATTAATGCTGCCATGTAAATTTTGTTATCCGACAAACTCATACGTATGATCATGAAAAAATTCTTTTAGCTATTTGTTCATGTGTTACGATGTAATTATGTTCTCAGCGAGTGAATCCCTACTAATCAGGATCAGAATACGGTAATTTGACAAATGATTGGCTACACGTGCCGCAAGAGACATGTGCTCATTTGCCAAATTACCGTTATTCGACAATTTTTGTATACTAATACTGCATATTTTTGAACAAGCATTGGCAAGGACCAGGTTAAAGGTCGCGCGGATTTCTATAAGTAAAATTTCATCCTATCATTTTTATTTTGTTCATATAAGCGTTCTAACCTAAGCTGCACTTGTCCCGTAAAGTTAATTAATAATATTAATTTAAATTTGCACGCCACTTATAGAAATGGGATAATTTCGTATTAATTAAACCTAAAATTTTATTAATTTAAATTTACAATTTTGTATTACTAAGTTTAGGTATACAAAAATATATAATGAGTTCGCTACAATTTTACATTTATTTAAAAGATATTTCAATATATTTTGATCGCTTTTCGTTTAATATTCTTTTAGTTGGTGCATCAAAATCATTATCTTTAACATTTAAAGTAATTAGTGTCGTCCTATTGGAAAGGAGTTTTGCTAATTCCTTCCCTCCTTCGGGTCCTAATTTATTATTCTCAAGAATTAAAGTCTTTAGAGTTTTGTTTTGGTTAAGAGCATCTGTAAATGCTTTGGCTCCTTCAGGACCAATATTATTTGATCCAATATTCAAAGCTTCTAAAATATTATTCCTGATCAGTGCATTAGCTAAAGCTCCTCCACCCTCACGACCAAGACTATTATATCTAACATTTAATGACTTTAGCTTTGTATTCACACACAAAGCCTTTGCTAATGCCTTTCCTACTTCGGAGCCAAGGCCATTGCTAAAAAGGTTCAGAGATATCAATGACTTGTTTTTCGAAAGGGCATCCGCTAATGATTTTCCACCTTCAGAACAAAGTTTATTCATACTAAGATCCAAATTAGTTAAAGTCATATTAATGCAAAGAGCTTCTGATAACAGTTTTGCTCCTTCAAAGTTTACTTTAGTAAAACTTAAATTTAAAGAAGTTAAAACGGAGCTACTTCTAAGTGCTTTTGCCAATAATCTTGCCTCCTCAGGACCAATTTCAATCTTATATTTTTCAATATCTAAAGCCGGTGAAGTATTTTCGCGAATAACTTTTTCTAATTCCTTATAATTCTTTAAAATGGTTGTATCAAGTGAGCAGGCTCTTATATTATGACTTATACTTTTATTCTGCGGTGTTATAATTGTATCTAGAGAAGATGCCTTTTGGTGGTTTACGAAAGATGGTTTATTATTACTATTTTGTGGAGGAGAGGTTTTATGAAATTGTTCGTCTGGACTTGATTTTTTGGTAAAGAAAGATTTGATGAATGATAAAATCAACCCATTAGTATGTTCATTATTTTTACTTTGACTTTTATCAGTTGATAAAGAAAGTGGAGATGGTGAACTGTTGAAAATGTTGGAGTTTTGTGAATCTTTATTTTTTCGTATACTTGAACCTTCATTAATTCCAATTAATTCCCTTGATAGTTCATCAATGAGTTGCCTTAAAGTTTTAAAGACAGACTCGGCATTTGGGCGTTTCGCAGGATAGGTATCCCAACACTTCGTATAAAGTTCAATATATTTTAATGACGTTCCTTCTATTGGCTTTTCTCTTGTTCCCGAGAAAATTTTACAAGCTATATGTTCTCTTGATCTATCAAATTCGAATGGCGGTCTTCCACTTGAAATTTCCCAGAGGATTACTCCAAAACTATAAATATCTGATTTCGTATCACGTTTATATCTCTCGTTGAGGAAACATTGGGGATCAATATAGGCTGGCATTCCATGAATTTTCGAATTCGAAGTCATTAGTGACTCGTTTATCTGTTTTGATAAACCAAAATCAGCAATCATTGGACGACCATTGTCAATTAAAATATTCTTCGAATGCTATAAAATAATATTGATTAAAATTATCTGATACAACATTATTAATAATTTATAATTATGAAATGTAAAATTACTTACAAGATCTCTGTGAGCAATATTGTTCTCATGTAAAAACATTAGGCCATGCACTATGTCCTTTGCAATGTATAATTTCTTTATCCATTGCAATTTCGAGAAATTCTTTTGTAGGTATTCTCTCAAGTTACCTTCGTCGGCACATTGCAAAATCATGCTGTAATGTCCGTCCTTGTCTATTTATTTATAATAAATGCTCTAATAAAAATAACTGCAAACATTATTTACTTTTAAAAGTTAGAAATGTATACCTTTTGTGATTCCATGAAAGGCAATAATATTCTTATGACCAGCAACTTTCCGTAATAACTTAAGCTTTTATTATATGAGTTACAGATATTTATTACATGATTTAATTTATATAAAAAGAATTAGTCTTCAATATAATAAATAATACCTCTTGAATAAAATCTTTAATTATTTTTCCACTTAATTCTTTATCAACTTTAAGGCATTTAAGCGCGACATCAAATTCGGCGCCTATCCATTTATATTTGGCGACAGAACCAAATCCTCCTTTGCCAATTTCTTTAACAAACGTAAACTTATTAAACTCACAATAATTAATGAGTTCTTTAGAAATAGCTTCATTGAGCCATTCTTCTGAAATGTCTGCCACCATTTTTCTAAGGGTTTATCGCAAGTTTTTAATTGATACGTGCATACGTATATATAGGATATATACATATATATATAGTATTTGATCCATGTCATATGAGAAGAGATGTAAGTGCAGGTTCACGGCTCAAACAATATATTATATTGTAATAACGCTAATAAATTCGGTCATCGTGCATAGTTAATCTTTACTGTACATTTATAATAAGAATTATCAAGATAATCATTTATCCTATTTATCTGTACATTATTTGTATTGATAACGATTATCAAGACTGCCCTATTAATCAAACTTAAATGTCAAATTTAAAACTTAGCGTTGGAAAAGGCCCTCATTATGACAATGATACCTACTACTTTAATGTTAAAAGTTAATATAATAATGTGGTAACTTATTTAAAACCATGATGAAGGCGTAAATATTGCTGCTGGATTTCTACATTACTTCGGAAATAATGATGTGTTTGATGGTTACATCCGTCTATATCTGTGTACTTTATCATGCAAGCGCTCGATATGTATTAGAACTAATTACTAATTTGACTATTCTTTGCATATGATAAGAAACTTTAATATGTTATGTATAAATTCTCAGGATGCATCCATTACGTACGTATTATGTGAAAAAAACTTATAATTCAGTTTTGAATGTGATAAGTTTTTTTTTTTTAACTTACGGAAACTGAAACTTAGATTATCAATCATAGGTTTTCTTTTAGCTTCTCTCATGCATGCCAAAACCGTGCATTTATTATGCTTGCTCTGCGTTTCCTATTAGAGATAGGTGCAATAAAACTCGTGATATAATTGATAACGTTAAATCAAGAGCTTTATCCAGTACAAGAATATTGAAACCAGGATTGATCCCAAAAAATAATTATTACTGTCATAAATAAATTAGAAATGCGTACTTTAGTGTTTAGAGAATGAACTCCTATCTGCAACATACGAGTGGAAATGGGACATTGGTTTATCATTTATTATTTAGATAATAAATAAACTAATGTCTCAGCATAAGGACCGTGAAAATCTAACAATAACCAAAGTACTTGAATCGTACTATGACCTGAGAGTACCAGGCGAAGGTTGTGGAGAAGACTCAACCAGGAAAAAGGAAGACCTGAAGCGAGAAATCGAATTAGGTCCTGAGATAATACTAAAAGATTTAGTCGATAGTTGCCTAAAAATATTGGAAACTTGGATATCTGAATCCAAAAAACCTGAAGAGCTCAAGAATAAAATTGAGGGCATCCTAAAAGGTAAAAACGAAGAAGAAATGACGAAGCACATGAATGAAACAAATAAATCTAAAGAAATAAGAATCGAAAAGGCCAAACGTGAAGTATACGAACCAGGACCCCGAAATAGTCACGAAATATACATATATAGGTAAGGTGATTTTTAAATTTTTTACTAATAGCTGTATGCAAGGCTTTTTTTATAAGATAAGTACACAAAATTTACACCTTACTGTAAAAAAATACGCAAAATAAAACCCTAACCTTAATAGTGAAAATCATATTTTTATAAACAACCTGTAGATTATCACTAAAGTACTAATCGTTCAATAAGTAATTTTTAATTCCTTTATTTTAATGAGAAAATGTACAATTAACTGTAATCATTTAATCATTCAAATAAATTACCAGTGTGAATACGAAGTTTAATTCGATTCACTTTAACGATTGTGTTTCAAGACATTGATTATTAACAATAATCTTTCAATCTTTCAATAAAATACCAAGGTGAGTATGAAGTTTAATTCGATTCATTTTAACGATTCTGCTTCAAGAGAATGTGTGATTAACTATAATTATTTAATCATTAAAATAAATTACCAGGGTGAGTATAAGTTTAATTTGATTCGCTTTAACGAGTATGTGCTGCTAATATACTGCTGATATTCAGCATGTATTTGGTGGATCTATGGCAGATTAATGGGTACATATCGGGAAATTTTTCTCCCAGTATTCATTGATTCAACCTGTGTTTACATGCAAGTTACATTTTCTAAATTAGTATCTTAAATTATAATTTAAGTATGGTATGATACCTATATTAGGGCTTTCCATTTTATAATTTATTATTTACCGGATTTGGCCTTTAAAAACCATCTATGACATGTAATATATATCACTGATCAGTTTTTTCACGAGCTGAATAATAAATGATAAGCTTGAAAGTTCGAAGTTTCATTTTCTCTTGACAGTGCTCAGATAATTTCTATACATTCTGGATTCATACATTTAACTATCTTATATTGTACATTAAATATGAGTGACAGCAGAGGAAAATGAGACATTGGTTTATCATTTATTATTTAAATAAATAAATAATCAATGATAAACCAATGTCCAATTTTCCCTTAGCGTCACTAATATTATATCGCTCATTCGTTAGTTACATATGGGATCTTTCGGTAGCAAGCGATTTTCTGGATAGATTAGTCATGTAACCCAAATTCATCAGATCGGCAAAATTTTAGGTGAAGAAGACCATAATCATGCGATGGGAATATCCCATGATAACATTTTATCATAATAATTTGTTATTTGGCAAACTCATATGGTCATTAAAAAAATTCTTTTTGTTATTTTTTTCATGTGTTACTATGAATTATGTTTATTCCAGTATTCAAAATTAAAACACAGCAAGCGACTCCCTACCAATCATGATCATAAATTGCCAGATAACACCAATATTGGGCAAATTGTCGAATACGGTAATTTGTCAAATGATTGGCTACACGTGCCGCAAAGCGGCACGTGCTCATTTGCCAAATTACCGTTATTTGACAATTTTTGCCTAATATTGTATACATCATAGATTATTACTACATTTTCTTATTATAACTAAATCAGATGCAGAATGTGAATACTATAATGTATAACCTTTATTAATAAAGTTAGAGGATAGATAGATAATAAGATGAAAGATTTAATAGGAGAAATAAGGTTGAACACTAACAAAATAATTCGATTGCTCTAATGATTATACTCCTTAATTTTTATAAAATATTCATTCCACATAACCTATGCAGCCCAAAGCAAAACCGCTCATCTAACTTACTGCTCTCCCAAATCTGGGTGCTGCACTGGATTACTGGCAAAATTTATCAGTTTTGATTCATTCCAACTGAAAATTTGAATGATCTAATGAATTTTGGTTGCATGACTAATCTATTCCTCTATTCTGATTTATGACTTATCAAGCTACCTTAAGCACAGTATTAGATGTGTTCAATTACTAGTTTACTGTATTTACTGCAATTATTATTCTCACGTTACACTAATTATTGGCTAAAATTCACATGATCCAGATATCTTGAGGGCTATCCAGTTATCCATAGGGCTATCTGAATATCTGTAGTACTAAATTTGATAAGATCATCAACTGACATTTCTCTATTTCTCACGGTCTTTTATTCTTTACAATATTTGCTTCCTTCAAAACAAATATATACAAACTTTTTTTATGACATTTACAATGACTAGAAAAGAGATATATTTTTTAGAGTGATCTGATTTTATATTCTTATCATAAAAGTTTTTGTGAAAATAAATTTTGCATTATTGTGTATGCTAGTGTGATAGAATATTCTCCACTCAAGATTCCTCCTCATTTCAACCACAAAAAAATTATTTGGCATTTATTTATACAATAATGCAATATGATTCAGAAATTGTTTCACAAGTTAAAGCATTGCAAGACAACACAAATACTAGAACAAATCAATTAATCAAATCTCTCTGACAGAGAGTTTCAGTTTTAGAGGTGGAAATGTATACCTAAGAGCCATTAACAACAAGTATTTATCATTATTTTGGTTTAATATCATTTCTCTATATCTTTTTTCAATATTTCTTTGGAAAAATTTCTCCAACAATCATTTCTCCAGCAACCAACTCCCCAACACAAATTAAGGTGTCAGTAAATTAGCTGTCAGTGAATTGATTGTGGGTAAACTTTTGTTAATGTGTTTGTTTAGAAAAAATATCATAATAATGACATTATTAAATCCATAGCAGTAATGTGGTAAGTTAGAATGATCTCATTAAGTCAATTGCTGCAAGCATTACAAGAATCGAGTTGTTAGAAACTCAGGAGTGCAATTTACTTATAACAAACTGATTAAGAGATACTGAAATAGCTGAAGTGAATGCATGGCTATCTGCATCTATAAAACAAAATAAAAACTTTCAAGCATGTAAGTTTTATTTTAATGAACTTATTTTTAAAATATTTTTCTGCCTAAAATGATTTATTAATTTATATTAAATGAAGGCAAATCAGGCTCTAACCAGCTTCACATAATATTGCTTTATATATTGTGTATTACATAAAGAAGTTTTGAAAATGCTAATTATCCTGCTAGGTATAGTAATAGAGATGTTAAAATCTAACCTATCAGTTAATAACGGTTTTAACATCTAGTAATAATAAAATAAAATTATAATACAGTATGTATATTAAAAAAAAATTTTTTCTACCAGCTCCAAAATTCGCAAATTTGATTAGTCGATTAATGATTTTTTTGGGTTGAATTCAAATTAAATTCAATTCGAATTATACCCAGATTCATAAAAGAGAATCAGAATTCAATTCGGGTAGTCCTGAAAAAATATGATTGAAGCTCCAGTCACATGATATTTCGCCTTACAATTCTCTAGAAATTAAAATTGTTTTCAAAATTTTTTTGACTTTTATTTTTTGTCCTTTTATCAATCCTTTTTTTAATTTATTTATTCAAATTTTTTTTTAGAAAGGGAAAGTTTTCTTAATTGTTTTTAAATACAAAACTATTACTATTAGGCCAAAATACATAGTTATATATACAGTATATTAAAATTGATTAAATAATAATCACAAATAGATTTCGTAAAACTCGAATTAAATTTACAAATGACATATAATTATTGAATATAAAAATATACAATTTCAAAGCTCAATAATATAGACTTAAATTTTTACAAATGACTTAGAATCATCGAATATAAAAATCTACAATTTCCAAACTTAATAATATAGACTTAAATTTTTATAGTTTATTATTTTCAGGACTCATTATAAAGAAGTTCGTTATTGTAAGCTTCTATTGTAATTTGATTTATAAACAAACCTGCTTTTATAAATCAAATTAACATAAATAAATAATTTAAAAGAAGCCATGGAGTTCTAAAATATACTTACGAGTTAAATAATAGAAAGAACCAGTTTATTCACTCTTGTTATAGTTCTTGGTATAATTAATTACAGAATTATTAAAGTATTTTTAATATAAGTTGTAGTGAAATTTTTTTCTAGCCTGCGGACTTCAGAATAATGTTATAATTGTTTTTTTTTATCACCCTATTATCAAGACAAATGTTAGACAAAAAATAGACATAATGGCACTTTTTTAATCATTTTTCACAATGTAATACAGATATTAGACAAATTTTATACATTTTTTTTTTATAGAATCGTATTTTCTTGTATTTTACATGATTTTTTGTTGAAATATAAAAAATAAATAAATAAATAAAAACTTACATATACAGTTAACTTTCTTATAATGTGCCGACAATGTTATAGTAAAAATTTTTTGTAGAGGTAATTTAACTATGTTCCTATACTGAACCTTAATAAATTTATTAAAAAGGTTATTGCATAGCAATAGCAATCAAAATAAAATAAGGTCAGATTATCATGTGACTGCACCAGTACTACACCCTCACTAGGTGGTAATGCTGGTTCTTGGCATGTTAGTCCTTAGCATTAACAACCTAAAATGGTGAGTCGGTCGCTAATTAAATCAAGGCCTTGTGTAATCTATATTTGGCTTAGTCAAAGAGGTGTTTAGATTTGGCAAGTGGGTGATTTTAGATGTAGGTATTTCTTCTTTAACTTGTATTGGATCTTGTTAATACACACTAACATTTATATTTTCTATCCACACTAATTTCAATCAAACCACGGCTAAGATCTCCACTTGACCTCAAACCAGAATAATACAATCACAGCTTCCACAGACAATTGGAAAACTGGAAAACAACCACAACTAGTCCTTGATATGTTGGAAACCCACAGCTTGGTCCTCAGTCCGTTGAGAATCAACCAGAAAGCAATCTTCTTTCAAAGTCATGTGAGCAAGATAATCAATAAACAAAGATCTTTCACTATGCCACTTAGTGATTGATCAGGGTAAGAAGTATTTTAGTTTAGCGGGTTTATTTAAAGACTTGGGTTTATATAGGATAATTGGGTCAATTGGGTCAATTTAGTAGCTTTTATTAGGGATCGATAGTTATAAGTAAAAGGAACTTATTGTTCTCAGGGCCTTCACGGCCTTTATTTATAATAAAATCTTTGGTGTTACAATCAGTGTAATAAATAGAATAAATTCTATAAATTCTGTAAATGTAATAAATACAATAAATTCTATAAATTCCATTAGTTTAATAAATTCTATAAATGTAATAAATGTAATTAATGTAATAAATGTAATAAATTGCACTTATCTCTATGATCTTAAATCACGCTTGAACCGCAGCAATTGAATCAGTTTCCGGGGCTCACAGTATGCATATTATATGAAATTTAGAATTTGTATGCCAAATTTTTTTATTGTGTTAAGAGCCTTATATAATAGTTCATCAGTCAGAAATAACAAATGTAATTGCTTTTTTAAGCTTCTCTAACATATAATATAAGACTAAAAAGATTTCTTTAAGACATGTTATCAGAAAAATTTTAGCAAAAAAGATTATAAGCATAGGAATAAATAGATTGCGTCTTATTTTCATAATTCATTTCTCTACAGACAATTTACCCAAATTCATATAGTATAACGAATCATATACTGGATAGTAGTGATAGATTTGTTTAATTAGTATATTATATTAATAATATAAAATAATAGATTATAAATAACTAGAGATTTTATCTCTACCCTTAAAGTATATTTCTTTTTATTAGAAACTTCTAATCATTTTCTATCTGGATTAGTATTATTTATTAATTACGATTTTATCATAAAAAATTTTTTTTTGGTTTAATTATTCTTTTACCTCTTTTTTTTATATCTGTTAATACTTGGTCATTTGCAAGATTTATATTTAATTTATACAACTCTATATATGCAAAAGATTTAATACAAGTTAATAAATAAGATAGTATATTTTATACCCATTCTCCATTTATACAGACATAACATATTTTTGCAAGGAAGTTGGAAATCATTCAAATCAAAAATATACAATAACTCTAGATAGTTGTACCAATGACTGCTCTCTTAAAGTAAAGTTGGAAATAGGTCAAAATTACTCTACTACATTAGCTGCATACACCTGCAGTGGCGATTCAAGCCTGTCTTTGGTTAATATGACATCTTGCAATGTTTACTTTGGTGACAGTGTTCATCCAAAACATGTTGTTTCACCTAGTATCGTTCTAATATATTGTTTATTGGGAATAAATATTGATAATCAAAGTTTAACTTTTCCCCAACTTCAGATAATTTCTTTGCCTCAATTCATTAACTTCGTCACTTTTTGAGATCTATTTAGGACTTCTCCAAATAGGACAAAATACAAATAATTTTTATAACTTAAATAACTTTTCTTCTGGTGCAAAATATCTGGCCAATGCTATAAATAATTATGCTAAAATGTTTAATTCAATTGCCCTCGGTTAATAATTGCCAGAACTCTTTCTGACGATTACTTGAACCAAATTTTCCAACAAAAAGAAATATTGATTTTCAATACTGGAGAGTAGTAACCTGTAGTGAGGTGACTTCAACAGGGCAGTTTTTATAAAGGTTAATCTTTCTCTACTATTGGGGACTTCTTTATATATTTGACATGAAAGCCAAAAGCATCAGTATACAAGATAACTGGCAGAAGATGGTGCTCTCGTATATGAAATTTTGGTGATTAAATAGAGGTGATAAAGTCCAAGCCTACTATCGACGAAGCTATTAGTTGCAAAACAACTAGGAACAGTAAAGAATAGGTTTCTTTTAAGCTGCACTCCTTTTTCCTGGCCAAGTGGTACCTATTATCCTTTTTTTGCTTCTCTGCCTTTCTTTCAAAATTTTTCAACAAAAAGTAGGGATTTGGCTTACCTTCTCCAAAAGATCAACATTGTTTATTTTCCAAATTCAGAAGAACTAGTAGATTGCAACCACGTGTTTGTTTATAACAGATATAGTGCTACTGCATGGAACTCAGCCTGGGAACTCAAATTATGACAAAAGGTAGCTTTGATATAGGGCCTCGAACAACGGAGCCATCTGAAGTCAGTGAAAAGGTCAGAAAGTAAACTTTAATATTAAGACAAAGCTTTACCTTTACAAGAGAGATATACAAATGTTGCATTTGTTATATAATTTTTACCAACCTTGCACAGGTTATAATAGTGCCTTTAGGGTCTTAGTTTTCTTTTCATATTTTTTCTTTTTCAAAATTTGTGTTTATTTTTTCTTTTTGTTTGTTTTTCTTTTTTGGTCTTTTCGTATTTGTTTTTGTTTTAAACTTTTCCCCTTTTATCTTGTGCCTCTTGAGAAGAAGGAAGAATTAGAAGGAAAAAGAGGTCCTGAGGTGGGAGCTGGGCCCCGGCTAGACTATATCTTTAAATATGGCATACTGTATGTGGGGTATAATGGCCAACATCAGTGTGATAACCAAAGTTGGGTATCTTTAAGAGACAGCTGGCTTTTAATCTAATTACCTATTAGATAGCTTGGTCTTGTATTAAGTATTATATATTTAATAAAATTTTAGTACACGGTTATCAAAGAAAAAAAAAAAAAATTTTCTCTCGGACTAAGAGATGGACTAATTATACATTAAATAAGTTAAATGATATTAAATCTGAGCTTGTTTCCCAGAAAAAAGAACTTATAGATTTTATATTTACATTGGTTGCTAGGTTCATTGCTTCAGCTTCAATAGTAAGTGAGGCATTGATTGCTGTTGAAGCTGTGGCTGCTGGAATCGAGTTATCCATTAATGAATTTGAAGTAGGCGATGAAGTAAAGAAGGTCGTTAGTTTAGATAAAAAATATGATTTATTTAATGAAACTATAACTAATTATTCAAAAACCCTCGATAGTGGGGATATAAATAGAGCTATGACTATATTTGCGAATATACAACAATTTGTGCATAGGACTGAAGAGTTTGGGCTAACAGTAGATCATGAATGACTTGTTGTATTTTTTGTAGATATTGGAGAGTCAATAATATTAGTTGAAGGTGATGGTGGTACTTCTAGAGGGTGTTTAATATTTGTAAAGTAGATAAGGTGAATGAAGTTTGCATTAAAATTAAGCTGTTTGTTGGCTTTTTTCCTTTCAGAAACTGGGTAGAAAGAATAGCAGATACTTCTAGAGTACAACAACTAGAGATATAATTAGAGTTAATATTACAGCCTTGACAAGATGTGCAAGAAATAGAAGATAATGGGTAGTAATTGGAGATTGAAGTGTCAATGTCATGTTGCCAGTGTGTGATAGAGATGGTATTTATTTGGTAAAAGGTTTTGTAAACTTGACTGATTACAATTTGTTCATTGTGATAAGATAAAACCCAGAGTTTGTGAGTTTTAGAAATGAGGTTGGTTTGATATGCAAAAGAATTAGAACTTTTGAGATGAAAGTGAGGTTAAATAGCATGAGATAAATTATATTCGAGAATAAAGTCTTCTAAGTAATTAAACTAAAGTGGTTTTTTGCCTTTAGGAATATGTAGAATTCTAGGAAATAAATGTAGCCAGTTTAACAAGGTCTTGTTGTCTGCTAAACAGAGTTCCTCTAAGTATAAGATGTATTTGTATCTTAGTTGTTGTTTGAAAGTATTATATTTAAGGTGGTTAAAAAGAATATTTTCTAGTAGAGTATTACTATTATTTATGGTTTTGGGCTAGGAGAAGTCTGAATTAGCATGTATAGAGATATATAAATAATTAAAAAGTTGTATGATTTTCAAAGTAGTAGTGTGTTTATTGGGGGCTATCAATGATAGAGTGGGGATATTGAAGAATATTAATTGCAAACCAAAGATTGTTTTGAGGTTGTTGAAGTCGAATATGTGTTATGGCATCAAGAGTAGAAGAATTATTGATTCTATTAAGAAAGTTGCTAGTATGATATTGAAGTTGTATATCTCAGATATTGTGAATATTGTAAAGATTATAGTTGAGAAGTGTGCTGTTGGGAGTAGAGTGAGAGATATATACTTTGTGCTTGGCTATAGTAAGGTATTTGCCTAAGATTTGGTTGTAAAGAGAGATTACAATATTGTAAAGCTGGTATTCAGTAGTTGAAATAATGACAGTATTAATAATATAAGTAATTTGTTTATCAGTTATATTTTTAGTGGCAGCAATATTTGCTAACTGAATAGCCTCATCTTGGATGAGTTTGATTTGTGAGGACTGTTTGTTGTTTAGGGTAAACCAGCATCTTAAAATTTAAAGGGCTGATGGGGTGGAGTAGATTCAGAGTAGAGTTGAGAAATGAGAGGTTAGAGAAGGATTTCTTAGTAATAATATAGATTTGGTGGGTTGACTTGGATGTTAGCTATTGAATAAAAGGAGGAGGCAGTTTTAATAATTTCTTCGAGTTTTGGATAGAGCAATCCATAATGTATTGTCTATGTAAGCAAGAACTGAAATAAAGGTATTGAGGTGGTGTGTAGAAGGGTAAATGAAGCTAGTTTGATAAGAAGTGAAGAGTGTATATCCAGAAAAGTGTAAAGAGATATTGGAGATAAGAGGATCATAATAGATCCTCCAAAAGAGTGGGGTAATAGTTTCACCTTGATCAATACCATTTTTAACTAAGTAAAAATTGGTAAAGCCAAGGTTAATAATAACACAGTTGGTATGATCAAATAGAAGATTGGTTAGAATATTGATAAGCTATTGAGGCATTTGGATTTACTCAAAAATTTTTGAAATAATTCAAAGTTGATTGAGTTATAGGCTTTACTCATATTCTTAAAGAGAAGCCAGAGTTGGTTTGAATTGCAGTTTGCATCTATACATGCCAACGAAATTATTTTGGGTTCTAAAACCCGAAATTAAAATTTGAAGACGAAATTGTTTTTGATCTATTTTACTTAAAAGACAATATTTTTTTTAAATAGATGAAATTATAAATATATAAATTTTATTTGCTCTTTCTTATAAAAAATTTTAATTTGCTCTAATGGAGACGAAATAGGCCTTTTTTGAAAATCAATTTCGGTGGCATCACTATTTGCATCTTCTATTATTAGGTATAGAAGTAGAGTTATCAGGAAGTGCAACAAAGTTTTTTTTTTTTTTTTTTGTGTCAATATTAGAAATCTTATTAAGATATAGAATAACTCAATACAATATTTACATAGTTAAGATCTGTTAAAGAATTCTAAAACACTTATGTTACTAAAACTAAAAGAATTTAGACACCCAGCATAACACTATATCTCTATTTTATCTAACTTTTAAACCCAAAGATAATATTAATATTAATAAGAATTTTAAAAGCAAATTTGGTAAGAGAAAACCTAATTAGATAGTGAGTAAATAATAATGAAGTTGAGAGTAAAAAGAGATTAAAAGAAAGTTAAATAGTAGTTTTAAAATATTTGTTTGTAATATAAATAGAGTTTGAAAAGAAGATATAGTTGTCTAAATTTAAATAAAAAAAGATTCATCAATATCATCAATATTTGGAATTTGAATTTGAGTAGAAAAAAGATTATTAGTTATATTTGGAGTAGTAAGTTTAAATTTTCGAGTAATAAATTTTTCTGCTTGCTGAAGATATGATTGTTTGAGATTTAGCTTTAGTTGAGAGATTGTTGGTTTTTTTAATTGTATAATATCATAGTAAGCTATAATTCTAGTTAGGATTTGTGAGTTAGCTGATAAGGTTGTAAGTTTATACAGAGCTTCTATAAGATTAAGTCCTATAATTTTGTCATTATATGCTGTTGCTTTTAAATAGGCCTGAAATAAGAGTAGAAAAAGAAAGAAACACGTTTGGAATTAGTTGATGTTTGATTTAATTGAGTAAATTTTTGTTCTGCTTCATTTGCCAGATTATAGAGTTTTTCAAAAGGAAAGGGTGTATTAAAAGTGGCTTTATAAGGTTGATTGGTTTGAAAAATAGAGAAGTTGAGATTTGGAAAAGTATAATAAATAACTGGTAATAGTTGGAAAGATTGTTTAAAGTAAAAGGTAGTTAAATTATGGAGATTATGAGTAGTTTTAGAGTTTAAGGTTTTGCATTTTTTGTTGTTTGTACAGTTGTACAAATGATATAAAGCTGCTTTGATAGAGGTTTGAGTTTATTCTTTTAAAGTAAAAATTTTTGGAAAGGGAAATTGTTGAGGTAGTAATTTTTTGTATTCACTATTAATTTGAGAAATAATTTGAAATTTGATATAGTTATAAATCTTTTTCTTGTTAATATTATTGAATTGTATAGAGTAATGTTTGTAGAATTTGTTAAACCATGTATCAAATTGTGTAAGAAATAAAGAAAAGAAAGGAATATAGTAAGTATTTAAAAATTTTTTTAATAAGATGTTAAGAGTTATATTAATATGAAATTTATGATTGTTTTTGATTTGAAAAGAAAATAAATTTTCTTGATCATGTTTTATATGAAAGTGTATTTGTAGTTTAAGAGGTTTAAGATTTAAATCTTGAAAAAATTTTTTGTAATCAATAGTTTGATATTTGTTTTGTAAGAAAAGATGTAATCTTGCTAAATTTATAGCAATTTGAAACTGTTTGTTAATTGAATATGAGAGTAAAAGATATCGAGAATTAAAGAAGTTTTTGTAATTTTGGGATTCAAAAATACATTTGGTAAGGCCAAGTATTAGTGCTTCAAGTGTAGAGTGTAGTATTTGAGATGGTATTAAAATTTGATCATTTATAAAGGGGTTTTGTTTTAAAATAAAATTAATAAAGAGTTTGGGTTTTTCTTTTTTTATAGTTATAAGTAAATTTTTAAAATTATTTTTGTAAATAGGTTTATTGGCTGAATTGAATAGATTGGAAGTTGAAGATTTAATTGTTGAGCCAGAATAAAAATCTTTAAATATTGGTTTTAAGTAATTAAAGGTATGAAGACCAAATGGAGTTAGAGTAGTATATAATGTTTGATTTGTAGAGATAGGATATTGTTAGAACCAGTCTAAGAGTAGTAAAGATTGTGTAATTAGTGTATTTGATAGATATAATTTTTGTTGTTCTATTTGTATATAAAAAAATTAATAATTAAATAAAGGAAGGAGAGAGAATATAAAAGAACCGGTATTTATAGTTAAGAAAAAAAATTTTTAAGATAAGATTTTAAATTGTAATTTTTTGCATATTTTCAATATAAAAAGTATAAAAATAAGTTGTTTATTGTGCAGAGAAGATATGAATTTATATAGTATTGTGAAGAAAGATTTTAAAAATCTTAGAAAGTAAGCGAAATATTTAAGGATTTGTAAATTGCCAGTAAATTTTCCAAAAAACTGATAAGTTTTCCAGAATTATGTGAGAGATTTTCGGATTTTTTAATGGTATTTAAAATAAAAAAAGTGAATTTTCTGGGGCAAGCCAGTAAAATTTCCAAAATCGACCAATAGAATTTTAGAAGAGAGTTTAGGAGAGAGTTTAAAGGAATTTTTCAATAATTTTTTAAGTTTTGGTCTGTTTTTAATAAAATTTATATTGAAATGTTCATCTCGATGAGCTTGATATATCTAGCTTAAAATAATATAAGCTTTATTTGTTAGTTATTGAGAAAATTAAGATGTACATTTTAAAAAAGAATATAAAAAATTTTTTGTAAAGAGGTTTAATTTTTTGTTAACAGTATACTGTCTAGGTGCGGAAAATTAAATAGAACAAGTTTGTTTAGAAGTTGGAATTAGATTACTTAGTAAAATTTTAAGAAATTAAAAAAAGTTCATAAAGAGTACTAGTTTTAGAAAATTGTAAAATAGTTTTGTATAGAATTAAAAATATAGATAAATTTTATATTGCCTAGAGGCAAAATTTTAAGTAGAAGAAGTTTATTTAGAAGCCAAAAGTAGGTTAACTTAGTAAAATTTTAAGAAAAATTAATTTGTTTGCTTAAAGAAATTGGTTTTAGAGATCTATGGAAAGAGTTAAATGATTTGCGTTCATAAGTGTGACAAAGTTAAATAGTGAGAGAATATTATGTTTGAGGTTAAGACAGTTGGTAGGAGTTTAGTATATAGTTTTTTGATTTGTTCTATAAGGCTAATAGGTCTGGTATTGGATAAGTTACCATCAAAGATAGGTTTTTTGGAAATAGGGAAATATGTCCTTCTTTCTATTGTTTAAGTATAGTTTGAGAGGAAAGACAACGGTTAAAGAAAGATATTATAGTAGTGATAAATTTAGAACTGGCATGTTTTAACATTTCATAGCTAATGCCTGATGGGCCACAAGCTTTATTGTTGAAAGTTGATTAATAGTTAACATAATTTCAACCTTAGTGAAGTTGGAGAGAGTATTGGAGTACCATGTAGAGTTGATATCAGGTTTGGAATTGTATTCTGTTTGCCATTGAGAATTGAAGATATCAGAGTCAATATGTTGAGGAGCAGTCCAGTTGTCGAAATGTTGTTGAATATGAGATTTGATAGTTGGAGTGTCACTAATAATATCATTATCTAGTCTGATATTGTTAAATTTGACTAAATCTTTGTAGCAGTTAAGAATACTATTGATCATAGAAGTAGGATGAGTTTGGAGTTTAGAATATTTCTTGTTGATAGCATCAGAAATTTGTTGTCTAATTTCTTTAATATTTTCTATATTACGAGCATGGAAGAGATTTTTCAATTCTAGGTTGGTACTAAAAATCCAAGAAGTAAAAAGTAGGTATGAACTTAGGAGTTAAGGAATATGTAACTCTGAAGATTGGTTAAGAGAAGAGATGAAGTTGTTAAAATGAAAAGGGATAGATAATTTGTGTTTAAAAGCATATTTAGTTTGTCGAATAATATTTTCAAGTTTTTTGAGGTTTGAGTATAGATGAGTAGCCTTAGAAGCTAAAAATTATGGACAGTAAATTTTTTGTTGGGGATATATTTTAGGGTAGCTGTAATTATACTAGTATTGATTTTGTGTCAAGTAGTTTTGAGAGATTCTGAAACATGAGTTAGTGAGACTGTGTGATTAGAATTGAGATTGGTATTGACTTGATTTGAAAATTCTTCATATTTTGTAACATCTATAGCTTGTAGTTAAAGCTCTTCTGCGGGTGTGTGTTTTATATTTGCGTTGGCTATGCAAAGCATGTGGGAAAAACCAGTAGGAAATAAGAATTTTATGATAACTTAGTGAATTAGTATCAGTATCATCAATATCAAAGGAGATAAGGTAAGTTAAAATAGTGTGACAGACCCAGATGTAATTAATTATGCTGCTGAATCTAGAATTTTGCCATGTAGGAGCAGATGAGGAAGTGTGTAGGGCAAAATTGTACATATTATTATATGTAAGAAATTGGAGAAGTTTATATTTGATAGAGAAGGAGAGGATATTGTTAACAGAGGTGTTAAAGTCTTCAAGTACTATAGAGATATATTAAGAGTATAGGCATCTTTTATCTATTAGATTATTTTATTTTGAGTTTCAAGTCTAATTGAGCTATTATTACAAGGAAGGTACGATGAGATAATATAAAATTTGAAGTCATGCTTGAAGAAAAGATCTATAAAGATAGCATAGCCTGGGATGGATTTAGTATTGTGTATATAAGAGGTTAAGGAATTACAAATCATGATAGAGGTTCTAGCTATATAGGATTGGAAATATGTGTAGTGTAATATATTAAGAGGCTTTAAAGTAAGTTTGTTGCTAGCTAGTTTGGTTTCAGTTAAACAAATAATGTCAAGATTATTAGAGAGACAATAATCTTCTTAGACTTGCTGTTTAAGATTTTTGTTAAAGCCTCAAATGTTATGTATACATAATGAAAGATTAAGAGGTAAAGGAGAGTTGTTATTATAAGAGTTGTTGGGTGTGTGATTTTAGAGAAATAAAAGGATTAAGGTAGATAATATTAAGATAAGGTACAATAACATGGTCTGGTAAAGGACAAGGTTCTTCTGGTGAATAAATATAAGCTTCACTATAGTCAGTTTTGACAGATATGACAATTCGTTCATAGAGTTTATCCCACAAACCAATTTTACGTAGATGTAAAAAGAAGGAGTTGAGTGTTTGAGGAGTTTGGATCAGAGAAGAGTTTATAAATAGAGAAATCGATTAAAGCAGGTAGATAAATCATTAGGTGTGGAGAGCACTATAATATAAATCTTATGAATGTCTTTTATATTGTCGCTCGCCGTATACCCAGCTCTCATGGTTCTACAAAAATTAGAAGTACCTGGTTAGGTGTTAGAATACTATTATTATTGGATTCTTCTGAGTAGACTGTGTATATATATGTTAGTTAATTATCTATAATTATTGTAATTTATAACTAAATACTTTTAAACAATAATATTTAGATAATGCCAATAATTTTAAGATAGAGCTCTATTGTTTCCAGGCCAAGATAAATAGTATAGGATTTCTACTAGCTTATTTATTTTTAGAAAATGTGGTGGTGGAGCACATACTGCTATTATTCAACCATTTCTTACTAAGCTATGTAATGAAGAAATTTAGCCAGAATTTTTACTTACAAATAAGGATTTTTCTAAATCAACGCTACACATTTTATATAGCATAGTATTAAGATTCAACTATGTAAATGGCACATTAAAAGAGCTGTAATAACATGATTAGCAAATAACAAAGCTTCTAAAAACACCTTATTCAAAGTATTATCTAAATATGATTCTTATTTTCCTTTTGATAATATTATCTAATCTCCCAAATTCTGTTCCAAGAAATATCATGAAACTATTTGGATAATAGTAAAAAAACACCTTTATTAGCATCTATTAATTCCTTTATGTAATAGCCAACTTAGTACTAGGACAGCAATATATAAAGCAACAATTCAAAAAATGTATACCTTTTGCAAAAATATCTCTTTAATCTCACTCTGGTATTATCTATGGGGTGAATGGTATAGCAATCAAAGATAGCAATTATGGGCCAAATCTGTATGTGAAAATAAAATATTAGTTCTTAGAACTACTATGTTCATAAAAGAGTATTGAAAAGTCATTAAAAGAGATTTTTTTATAAGTTTTCCTAATTTAGTAGTTTATATTATAGTATTAAAAGTAATTGTTTATCAGCTAGAGAAAAGCCAGAATGGGTAAAACAATTCAAATCTGAATAGAAAATGCTATTAATACATACCATTAATAAAGAATATATAACTAATATAGATCAATGTAGTGTTTGTACTTGGTCAAAAAAATGCTACTCGGATATTTGATGGATAAACCTGCAGATTACCCAGGTGATCGACAGATATATCTAGATATAAATTTCTATCCAGTTTATCTAAGTGATCAACAAATATATCCAGATATAAATTTCTACCCGGTTTACCCAGATATATTTGGATATTAATATATATATATATATTTTTATTAATATAATATCATAGTAGAAACTTTATTACAGTTAGTCTGAAGATTGAAAGTTATCTTATCCCTTAAACCGTATAGCGTACAAATTTGTACGCTAAAATTTTTTACAACCTATTTTTGAGTAACTGTGAAAAATTTTATTAAGCTTCGACCCCTGTTTATAAGCTAGAATCGAAGCATGCCATATGTCGATCATACCCATCGTTCATAGTATCTTCTACTTCTAATGCAATCGTTATGCCACATAATCCAAAATTGTGCATTTGGGTAACTTGATAATCATTCATCTCTTGCACGGCTAAATTCATTTTCTAACTAAATAAACATTATAGTCGCTAGAAATTAAACGAATTATTTGCATTAAGTAATGCGAACCATTTTTAAATAAAGAGATACAAATAATCACTTGTGGACTTAAATGACAAATGCCTTTTAAAAAAGAAACAAAAAAAAATTAAACAAAAAAAGAAAAAAAATAAAAAAAAAATAAAAAAAAAAAAAAAAAAGAAACAAAAAAAAAAAAACTGAGCATGTCCATTACACCTGCAGCTGAGTCGTCCTCTATGGCCAGGTCAAGAATGTCTTCACGTTCAACTCCCCTTGAGGTAGAAACAAATGTTGACAGTGAAGAAGAATACGAACTACTCTTAATCTTTCACCAGCATTCCTTGGAAAATCTGGATTTAGAAAGCAGTGAAGACGAAGAAAAATAGAATCAAACACGAAAAGACCCACAAAAAAAAAAAAAAAAACAGCAAAAACTGTGCAACAAAAGCTTCCACCACCTCCATCAGATTTTGAGCCTTTCGCTCATTTAAGACCATTACACCATGTATCTGTTCGGTTACCGTTTGACCTTAATAATGGTGTGGTCAAGCCAATTGATATTTTTTTTCTTTTTTTTACAACAACCATGCTGGATGCAATGGTTGTTAACACGAATTTGTATGCATTTATCAAGAACGCAGGTGCTGCTGGTAGGCAATGGCAAGACTTAACACGTAAAGAGTTAATCATTTGGGTTGCTCTTGTTATCTATCAGGGACTTTTTAAGTCACCTTCCCTCGACCAGTATTGGAATGAGGACCCAAAGCTCCCTGTCCATCATATT
>CAJVPY010000470.1:0-26693 GCA_910591965.1 Dentiscutata erythropus | reverse complement strand
GATTGGCTGTTTGGCATGTGACAATCATTCAACATTTGTGTAACTATTTTCCATATTTGGGACGTTCTTACCTGTTAAAAGCTACTCCTAATTTTTTACGTGCCCGTGTTGATTTATTGTCTACATTTCCGAATTCTCCCGATATCAATACGACTTGCAATAAAAATTTATTCTCCTCTAATTTTACCATTTTATGCGCAGATTATGCTCTATTACTGTAATTATGCGAAATTAGCCAATATGCTTTTGCGATATAATCTGATTTATGCGCAGACTATGCTATCGCAAATCGGCGGTATTCCTAACCGGGCCTATTCACTAGGCCCAAGCCCGACCAAATTACAGCTGTTCTCATAAATTCTGCGACAACTGATAAAAATTGTTTCGGCCGAATTCGATAAGTTTTTGATTTCGGTGTTATCGGCATTGGTTGATAACACCGAATTCAAAAACTTATCGAATTCGGCCGAATGATCATACTGTAATGACTCAAAAATGTGGGTCAATTTAAGCTCAAGGCCGGCCGGCCCCGGGCTTAGCCCGGCTCATTCCATCCCTAGTGGATACATAGATGTACTCGCCTTCGAGATTTCGTGGTAAAATTATCGCTATGCTACAGTGCAGGACACCTTAAACCAGCAAGTAAACACTAATGTTTTTTTAAATTTATTTATAAAACTAAAAAATATAGATAAATGAAAATTTTTTTTTGTAAAAATATACAGAAAGATAAGCAGAACAAAATTACAGAATTTATTTTTTAAAAGTTACTAATAAACTTAAAATTTGGCCATAATATTAAAAAAACATAATAAGAATACAGTAATAAAAAATTAAAACCATAATAAATTTTTAAATTATTACCCAATCAAAAATTTAGTATTTTGTTTTAAATTTGGTCACTCTAAAAAAAGTTACTGGTTTATTTTTTAAAAAAGTTAAGGACACTTCTAACAATAACTTCCAATACAATTGTTTATTTTTCGAATCCCTCCCATAAGTTAATACGTCATACCAGATTTACATAAATAAATAAGATCAGCATTTTTTTCAGCCCAATAAATAACTCAGTATATATAAGAAAATCTTTCACTCTAAAGATGACGACTAAACAAAAGAAAGGCATGTTTCCCCGTTTTATCTTTCTTTTTTTATCTTTTTTTTTTTTTTAGAGATTCATTTGAAATGTTGATCTTTTGATTCTTATCCACCTAGGTCCAACGCAGGTTTGATAAGAGAAGCCAGTTTCATTTCTGCTCTTCGCTTTTTCTTGTTCTCAGTAATATTCTCAATAAATAAATTCTCTCAAAAATGATAATCAACACATTGATCTGAATGGATAATAGGCAGAATTGATGTTAAAAGCATGTTCTGAAATAGTAAATGAATTAATAACAGCTCACGAACAAAACAAAGATGTTAATCTGAATGGATTGAAAACAAGATATTCGAGACTTAATAAATTATCAAATCAGCCTAAATTGGTTGACATTATTGCGGCTATACCTGAACAGTATAAAAATGCATTGATGGGAAAGCTGAAGGCTAAGCCTATTAGAACTGCTAGTGGGGTACGTTTTAAGTTAGGAATTTTGTGTAAGAGTTATATATTGATAAATTGGATCTTGGATAGCAAAAGAGTAAAAATATAAAAAATTGATATATTTATTTTATAAATAGATTGCTGTTGTAGCTGTTATGTGTAAACCACATCGATGTCCTCATATTGCAGTTACTGGAAATGTTTGTGTGTAAGCGAATTATAAATTTATAATCACATAGATGAAGTTTATATGATTCATATTTAATTTCAATTATCATTTTGGTAATAGATATTGTCCAGGTGGTCCAGATTCCGATTTTGAATATTCAACGCAATCATATACTGGTTATGAACCAACAAGTATGAGAGCTATTAGAGCAAGATATGATCCTCTAGAACAAGCCAGGGGACGTGTTGATCAATTGAAAAGTTTGGGTCACAATGTTGATAAGGTAGCTATCAAACAATATTAATATTATTTATAACATTGATGGGTTTAATGTATCCATTACTTTACCAATAAGGTTGAATATATTATTATGGGTGGCACATTTATGTCATTACCTGAAGAATATAGAAATTGGTTTATTGCCAATTTACATAATGCTTTGTCTGGTCATACAACTAATGATGTTGATGAGGCTGTAAGGTATGAATCATGTCATTTTATTTATTTTTTTTATTTACAATCTAAGTTTAAACTATATCAAATCTCTTTTGGTAGCTATTCGGAACAAAGTATGACAAAATGTATTGGAATTACTATTGAAACACGTCCTGATTACTGTTTGAAGCCACATTTGAGGTATTAATAATCTTACACGGTATTTTAAGGCTATACAACCCGAATTTTTTTTGGTTCTCGCAAAACTATAATAATTTTTTAGAAATTTATAACATTTGTTATACATAAATCCTTTGAAAATAAAATCAATACCGGATTATCAGGTCATTTTTATGAGAACCAAAAAATTAATATGTATAGCCAACCAATATCACGATATCTATATTCAAATTCATATCAACTCTTATTTATTCCTTTTACTTAAAAAGTCAAATGTTACGGTATGGATGTACACGCCTAGAAATAGGTGTACAAAGTGTATATGAAGATGTAGCAAGAGATACAAATCGTGGTCATACGGTTAAAGCTGTAACGGAAACTTTTCAATTAGCAAAAGACACAGGATTTAAGGTTGTTTCTCATATGATGCCAGATTTACCTAATGTTGGTATGGAAAGAGACTTAGATCAGTTTAAAGTATGGTTTGAATATTATAATATCATAATTTTATGCTGTTCCTATTTTGTATATAATGCTGATTATTATTATATATTTATCTTATATATTTATTATATAGGAATATTTTGAAAATCCTGCTTTTCGAACTGATGGGCTAAAAATTTATCCAACTTTGGTTATTCGTGGAACTGGTAATAAAAAAAATTTACTATTTATATAATTAATTTATTTCATCATCTCTAATTTAAAGCTTTTTTCGATTCTATAGGGCTTTACGAATTATGGAGAACAGGTCGATATAAAAATTATACGCCTAACGCGCTGGTTGATCTGATCGCTAGAATTCTAGCTCTTGTCCCTCCCTGGACTAGAATTTACAGGGTACAAAGGTAAATCTAAGACGTAATCTCATATAAATTTTAAATATGATAGCGACTTACAAATCTATGAAACATTTATGAATGAAAAGAGATATTCCAATGCCCTTGGTTACATCAGGAGTTGAACATGGTAATCTACGTGAATTGGCGTTAAACAGAATGAAAGATTTAGGTATTGAGTGTAGAGATGTTAGAACTCGAGAAGTTGGAATTCAAGATATTCATAATAAAGTCAAACCTGATGAGGTTAGTTAACGTGTTGATTAATTTTATTCTTTTGAAACCTAAGATTACTATTAACTTAGTAACTTTTAACATTAACAAGGTTGAATTAATAAGGCGCGATTATGTAGCAAATGGTGGTTGGGAAACATTTTTATCTTATGAAGATCCAAAACAAGATATTCTAATAGGTTTATTACGACTTCGCAAATGTACTACTAATTCACCACATAGTACATTTCGACCTGAACTTGTTGAATATCCAACTTCAATTATAAGAGAATTGCATGTTTACGGTAGTGTAGTACCAATGCATAGTAGAGATCCTATGAAATTCCAACATCAAGGATACGGAACTTTGCTTATGGAAGAAGCAGAACGGATTGCTCTGGAAGAACATGGAAGTGTAAAAATTGCTGTTATTAGTGGTGTTGGAGTTAGAGGTTATTATGAGAAATTGGGATATGGGTTGGAAGGTGAGTGGAACAAATATTAATTTTGAGAAATGGTTGAATTTTAATGCCTGTGGTTTAATATTAAAATTATATATGTATATACTTATATATTTTAGGGCCCTATATGACTAAAATGTTGAAATAATGTTTTACGGAATTATGCATGTTAACTTTTTTTCCTATGGTAGATAAGTTCAAAATATTTTTAGGATAGCTTTTTTTTTATTTTTTTATTTTTTTTACAGAAACTCCTGCTTAAAAGGTGTGGCTATTTACTATTTTTTAAAAGTGCTTGCATTGATATTATTTTAGAAACCAAAGAACAATGTGATTCAGAAGAAAAAATTTATTGTTTTGATTAAATTATAATTTTTTTTTTTCTCGTGTTATTTTCATATATATATATATATTTAGACTGGAAATTTAATGTTTAGCATATATTGATGATCTCACTATATTCTTAATAAGGTAACTCTTTTCATTCTTTATATTTATCTGATAAAGTAGGATTAATATTTGTTTGTTAAAAAGTTAGCCCAAAGTATAATTGTTATTTTTATTAGATATGCTATTTTTTATTGATTGTGTATCAATGTTTTTGATCTTAATTTATTTATTATAAAAAAAAAAAAGAAAAAAAAAGATTACTTACTATAGATATACATGGTTAATCTAATAAATTGAGTAATTAACTTTATGAATTTCTCCAATAAACACCTCAGACTCCTAACATACCTTTCCCGATATATTCCTTCAGCGATTATTTCCTGATATTATCCTTTCCGATAGTCATTACTTTGTCGATTCTTTTCCCGATAGAAACAGGGTTTCTAGAAAATATATATTTATACTCTTGATCATTTGTAATAACTTCTTTTAAACTCTAAATAAGATTGTAAACTATGCAATATTTGAAAATTAGTAGTTAGATTATTTAATTGACTTAAAATTCCTGTTGATCACGTGTTATATTTAATATATAATGCTATACCAGTTCATTTACTTGCTTATAATATTACTAAGCATAATAATTTCACATAAAGCCTATCTCCCAACACTCGAAATTTAACATCTACGGCTTTAATCAAACCAATTTTATTTTATTGAAATCTCCACTCTAACTCTGGATATTACCTTAATTTTAATCACAATATATATATAACACATCATAACAAATTGCAAATTGAATAAACTTAAGAAAAGCTACATCAGGAAATTTTTTTATTGCAGTTCTGCGCAGACTTGCAAATAATAAATCTGCGCAAAACTTCAAATTTGATATTATAAATGCCAATTCTGTGCAAAACTTGAAATTCTAAAAAATTTTACAGATTTTTTACAATTCTTCAAAAATCTGCAAAAATACAGATTTTGCAAATTTGCACTTATTTAATTTTTCCGATGTATACAATTAGTTAAATTGGGTTAAATTTTATTTTTTTGTTTAGTGATTGAAAGGGATGTCAATTTTCTTGTTCTATTGGTTATTTTATATCATTTTATTGTTCTATTTAAAAGGTTTATTATTAAGTTTATAGTTTATTATAAATATCTAAACTTTAATCTAATAATATACAGTAAATATTAATATATATATATATACAAAATTACTACTTATCGCCAGTGGTGATCATCACCAGTCCTAAGATTTGTTAGGGTTAGGGTTAGAAATTAGAGAATTATTGTTTTTTTAATATAATATATTATAAAGCTATAAGGGCCCGATCTCAGTTCTCATGAGGTTTTTGGGGTCCTGAACATTTTTACTTAGAAAACCCGATCCCGTTTACTTAGTACGTTTTTGAGATATAGCAACACTGGTGATGATCACCAGTGGTGATAAATAACAAACTCCATATATATATATATATAATTATTATTATAGTTATCACTGCTAACATTGTTTGTTGATTACTATTATTATTATTATTTTATTCAAAAAATATAATTTTTGTAAGTTAAAATTTATTTAATTTATATATACATGATTTTATTAACTCTTTTAAAAAATACCATTCGTGATAAATTGGCAGTATTAATCGTAAGCTGTTTCTGATAGAGATCTAAAAAAGAACCCAACCAATTTCTCTTCATATAGCAATATAGTATTTTTTAGGAATAGTACATACGCTTATACGTAGTCGCGAAAATAATGTACATTTTTGCTTGAATTAAGCTTAATTTGGGCCATTGTTTTAAATTTGGTAAATTATTTATTCTGAGGGATCAAGTAAAAGAATTTCTATCAACCGGAGATGGTTAATACTAATTGGTTAATTGATTTTGACCCTTTTTTTCGGATTTCTTTTTCGGCCCCAATCTCTTTTTTGTCTTGCGATTTTTTTTAAAATCAAATATAAATTCTTGTTATATACGTATTTTAAATATTTTAATTTAAATTAGATTTGAAACCAGTTTTTTCTATATTAAACCGATTTTAATCGGTTTTAACATATGAAAAATAAAAAACTGGTTCTAAAACTCAAAAAAATTATTTATTTAATTCTATTGACACCTCACAATGTATACAATGCCTGCCATTATTTATTAACAATTCAGTTATCTGTAGGACTAAATACAGTAGCATGTGAAAATATATGAATGAAGGGACTGCCATTTTCTTATATGATAATCTATTTAAAGAGACCATTTGACAAAGATGACAGAGATACGAGTACGTATCAGCACATATTACTGTATAATTCTCGTTCGTGGTCAGATAAATTTAAGAATAGGTGAAACGACATATTTATTTAATTGGTTGGCCAAATTATTAAGGTAACCGTTTTTTTTAAAACTGAGCACTAGATAGAAGTCATTTATTATATATATCTGATATATAATAGAAAATAGGTATAATTTTGCAAAGATAATCTTTTATATATATATCATAATGAATATAATTTTTACAATTTAAAGCTATGATATAATTACAGTATTTCTTTACAGCATACAATTTCTCATAGTACAAAAATACATTACACGTGGCTACGCTACATAGTTTTACGATAAATACAAGTACACCGTAGATTTCTATAATGGCATAGCCATATTGCGTGCTATAGAAATTATTGGCTTTCGTGACTGGAGTTGCCACCTGTCTGGAGTTGTTACTTCAGTATACTGAAGCTGTAGCTGACCGGAATTACTGCATGCAAAAAGATCTAATTTCAGGAGTTAATTTTATCCAGTTACTAAAGTAGCAATTTCGGGTAATCGGTAACTGCGTTCACGACAACGCTATCATTTACAGGCATAATAATATTTTCTAAATATTTGATATCATTTTTGTTAATTTCGCGTATTGTACGTACTTAGCTCTATCGGATATAGTTACACAAGGTCAATAGTGACACCTTAAATCCAAAATAAACAAGTTATTATAAGTGAATGAGGCGGTGTAAAAAAAAAAAGGCTATGCTTTCTTCGCCCCATAAAGATAATGAAAGTCATTTCAAATCAAGAATTTCAACGAGATTGAATAAATGACACAGCCATTCATTTACGTACGTACGTACAACCAACTCATCAACTTTCATGATGATATTTTTCTCCCAAGACCATTCATGCAGTACGCAGTTATTAATGACATTAATTCAAAAGAAACGGAAAAAATATAACTTTATAAAATTTTAAAACTAAATTATCATAAAAAATGACAAAACTTAGAATATTTCTTTCCATATTATCTATATACTTTATCACACTTACTTCACTTGCATACGCATTTCCTTGGCCAAACCCTCAAGAAATAACAGACACAACTCCTACACCAACTTCAACTTCTACGGCATCTACAAATGTAACCGAAACACCTGTAACAACGTCAACAACAGCTCAACCATCTGCTACACTTATAGCTATAATAGTTGGAATCGCAATAGGAGCAATATTTATATTATGCACTTGTTTGTATAGACGGCGCCGTCAAAGGATATTACCTAGCCTGGCGCAAACGCCAAGAACTATGATTGGCCGACCTGGAGCTTCCTATGAATCAGCCAAACGACTGGAAGCGTCAAGCTTGGAATTTAGAAATAGATCTTGGGATGAACCTATGTCAAATATTTATAAATCTGCAGAAACGCATACTGGTAGTGGTGCGGATGGTTCGGAGGTTAAAACGGGTGATACTCCGAACAAATAGAATCAAGGGAGAGAAATTTAGACATTTAGTAGGAGGTGGCATGACTAAATGCGTTGACTAATTGCATTCATTCATATATATATTATATCCGTCACATACTAATTATACATAATAGTAAATTTTATATATAAAATTATAATAAAAGTATATAAGATTACTTACTTTGAAGCTTTAATGTTTTTTTTTTTAATCTACATCTTAACTTATTTTTAAATTTTGTGAATAAATATAAAAAAAAGAAAGAATAAAATTATCTTTCATGCTATATAAAGGATTTTATAATGGCGATGTATTGCTATCTCTGATCAACCAATTAGGATCAGGTTTAATGTGAATCGAAACAATTACGATTTTTTCAAAAATTGGCTATAGCACGAAATTCCAATAGTAGCCAAAACACTTGTATTGCATGATATGAAATTTTGCCATCTAAACCTGCAGTAGCATGTGAATAGCATATTCTTAAAATGTAAATTAAATTAAAGAAAACTACTACTATAGGTATTTATAAAGAAGTATTAAAAAGAAAAATAATAAAAATAAAATATATAATAAAAATAAGATAAAATAAGAAAAAAAAAACCAATAAAAATAAAATAAAACTAACAATAAGCTGAAGTTTAACTAAGCTAAAATAGCTATATCAAACTTTAATTAGAATAAAAATTATATAATACTAAGCAGTAATAATCTTATTTTATTTTTACTTAATTATTATATCTATTGTTTTTTATAAAAAAAACTTTTGTACTGATTCTATAGAAGAGGTTTTAGATGTAGTTTTATAATATTTTATAGTTTATTTGTTAATTTTTTTTTAATTCTTTGATAGTTTTGTCGGTAGAGTGAGGGGCACAAGAAAATTTTTGGGCTTGCCTTGGACTAGAGGCATGCCCTTATAAATATATATATAGCTGATTTTCTATAAGTGCATTTTTTATAAATTCACTTTGCTATAATTTCTATAAGTATACATTTTAGTATAGTTTATAAAAAGCAAGCTTTTATGTGAAATGATCTACCAATAAACTAAACTGTCTAAGAAATAAACTCATTTATAACTTAATTGTTTGCAAAATAATCTTGTCTAAATTAAATTATTAATAAAATTATATAGATTTTATTTGATTAGTATAATAAATAACTTTAAAATAATCAAAATCAACTCTTTTCAATGATTACTTGAACAAAATTTTTTAACGAAAAAAAAGCCTATTTTTGATACTGGAGAGTAGTAATAACCTATAGTAAGGTGAATCAATAGGGTGGTTTTTATAAAGGTCAACCTTCTCTATATCTCAAGGGCTCCTTTATATATTTGATATACAAACCAAAAGCATCTGTATACAAGATAACTAGCAGAAGATGGTGCCCTCATATATGAAATGTTGGTAGATAGATAGAGGTAATAGAAGTTCAAGTTTTCTATTGACAAAGCTATTGGTCATGAAACAACTAGAGAACAATAAAGAATAGGCTTCTTTTAAGCCATACTTCTTTTTTTTGACCAAGTGGTTCCTACTATTCTTTTTTTGCTTCTCTGCCTTTTTTTCAAAATTTTTTGACAAAAAGTGGAGATTTGGCTTACCCTCTACAAAAGATTGGCATTGTTTACTTTTTAAATTCAGACAGTCTAATAGAATACAATCATGTGTTTGTTTATAGACAGATATGACACTACTTTACAAGACTTGGCTCAGAAACTCTAATTATGGTAGCAGGTGGTTTGAGATATGAGTTCTCAAACAGTGGCAATACCTGGCTCGAAATACAAATTAGAATGAGTAACAAATCTATTCAAAGTTAGTAGGAGGGTCAAAAAAGTAAACTTTAACATAAAGGCAGAGCTTTACAAGAGAGATATGCAAATGTTGCATTTGTTATATAATTTTTACCAACTACACACAGATTATAATAGTGCCTTTAGGGTCTTAGATTTCTTTTTATATTTTTTTTTTTCAGAATTTGTATTTTTTTTTTCTTTTCTTTGTTTGTTTTTCTTTTTTAGTCATTTTCATAGTTTTTTGGTTTAAACTTTCACCTTTTTGTCTTGTGCCTTTTAAAAAGAAAGAATAATTGGAAGGAAAAAGAGGTTCTGAGGTAGGAGCTAAGCCCAGGCTAGACTATATCTTTAAATACACTATGCTATATATAAAATATACCGTAAAAATCAGACCCAGGTACTCCAGATATTTTCATAACTTAATTTTGTACCCAGGGTACCTCAATATAGGGGGTATGCCATATTAGTAAGGGTACATAGATCGAGGTAAATAGTTGATTAAACTTTCATCGCTATTATGTACTGCCGTGACATCAGGCTTTCAAGTTTATTACTAGTAAAAATGGATGGTTCGGAAGACAATTTGGTGTTTGACTATAAAATCTTGGGAGAAGACCTGGCAAGCGCAAATGAAGAAAACATTGAAGGAGAGTCAGATTCCGATGATCTTAATGAAGAGTATGAAGAAACTAGAGGTAGTAACGATTGGAAATAAAGGATGAATTTTGTAAATTTTTTCTTTTAAATAAAGTTGATTTTTTTGTGTGCATGTTTTATCAAGTGTAATGTGTGCGTAATAATATTTGATATGAAAAATGTACTACTGGTAAATTTTTAAAATTTTCATGTTGAATGGCACAATTCAAATGGCAGTTTGAGTGATATTCGAATTGTGAATTCAATATGAATTTTTTAAATATTACTGTAGATATATCATATTATAATATAGTGTAATGATCAAGTATGAATGATTAATAAAAAATCTTGTAATATATTGTGAGTTTGCTATATTAGATATCATCGATCAATAGTTCTTGATCCTTGTCATATTTGTCTTACTGATAAACGACACTAATCGTAATTCAATTTAAAAACTGGTTTTTTATAACATTATATATGTTATAATTAATGTATAATGATGCATTATTCGAAAATATATCTTATACCTGGGTATAAGTCACAAACCGGCATTTCAAACTGGTAAGGGGTACACTGCATGTGGAGTACCTGGGTCTGATTTTTACAGTAGTAGCCAATATCAATGCGATAACCAAGGTTAGACATCTTTAAGAGATAGCTAGCTTTTTGTCTTATTACTTTGTTAAATAGCTTGGTTTTGTATTAAGTGTTATATATTTAATAAAAATTTTAGTATGCAGTTATCAAAGAAAAAAAAAAATACCTTTAAAATAATTTATTAAAGTCTAGACATAGATCTTTAGAAGTGTATATTTTCTCAACAATATTTATTTATAAAAGGTTTACTATAATAATATTATCTTTAAAAATAGTTAAATTGACTAATTAGAAAATATGCTTACTTAATATATGTTTTTTAAATATAAAATAAAATAGGCATGCCTCTGGGTATGCACAAGAGAGGACATGCCCAAAAGCCCTGTACCCCTTAATTTACTTGTTGGTGCTCAATACAAATTATATTACTATTGGACTAAAAACAAAGTTTAAAGAAATTTCTAATAATATCTAATTTAAAATTACAAGCCTAGCATCACCTAGCTACATCTTGTATACTCAGATGAGGCTTGTTGCACCAACTCACAAGTAGGTTAGAAGACCTTGTCAGCTCTATTAAGAACTAAACTTAAAAGTAGTTGATCTATTCTCAACTTATTCACCAATATTTATTTCAAATAACCTTTTAACTTCAGCTTTTCTTTCACTGCTTGCTGCAACAACTATACTACTTTGATCATTTTTACTCTTACTTTTTCTTATTTTCAATGTTGCATACTTGCTAGTACTATTTGGAAAGAACTTTTTCTGGTTATTTCTCTTCATTGCCATATTTATACTATTCTCTTTTTTTCATACAACTACAGCTTTATATCTAACTTGCCAGATCTCTTCAAGAAAACTACTTTCTACAATTATCATATAACTACCTAATACCCAGTTTGTGACTTTTCTTAGTAACTGTAGGTCTAAAAGCTTTGCTACTACATTGTTGAGCACAAGCCCTAATATAGTTTTTTTTACACTTAGCCTGCTTTTCAGATATATTACCAACAATTGTTATCCAGAATACTCTAATAAATATCACTCTTTTGTATACACTATCTATCTTCTTCCATGTGGTTTTACATGCTAGCTTCTTTATAATATTCTAGTAATTAGCATAACCTGTACACTTAAACAGGTAGTTAGCTGTTTCTCTCATGTATTTACAACTCACACATGTGTTTTCTAGATATACTTCTGGCTTTTTTAGCTTTAGTACTACCAGAACTAGTAAGTTGTTACTTATATATTTAATTTGAAAGGCTATATCTCTACTTGCTATATATGACTTGCACTTAATTTCTGTTGTTTTTCTATTTTGGTATTACAAAGCCTTCTAGCTATGATTAGTGTTTGCTTCATTTTTATATACTTTGATAGCATTTGAGCTATACTACTTCACACTAGTTTTAAAACCCAAAAGCTTTTTAACAAGTTTTCTTGTTTGTTTTTTTAACTAGTGTTTTATTTAAATAAACTATATATACCTTGTAATAGTTTTTTTTCACAAGCAGTACTGAGTATCTTCTTTGCCAGTTGATTAGCTTTTTCATTCTATTTTATCTTATTATATGCTTTTATTTTGACTAACTAAAGAAGTAAACTTTTCGATTTATAAATATTTTTAATATTAACTACTAAGCTAGCATTTTGCTTCTTACTTTATACTTTTATATCTATAAGTACTATCATATTGTTTAGGCTTGCAATTGCTACAGTACTATCTAATTTAACTACAACTTCACTCTTATATCTAGCTATCAAAACTGCTATTCACACTGCTACTAACTTAGCTTTTGTTAATGATGGCTATCTACCAAATCTTATTTTTCTCTTTGCAAATATCTTTTTCTCCAAACTATCAATCTGTACCTAATCTGCACTTATTCTACAATCTATTTTATTTTAAACAATAACCTATCTATATAAAATATACAACTATCTAAATTTCTATTACAATTATTCATCACTTGCTATATTAACAGTGTCTTTAGCTTCTGATTGAAATCTTGCTTTATAGTTAAACTCTTCTTATACAAATATATCACTACTATACTAACCACTTCTCTTTTGTTTACTCCTTTAACTACTACATTACTACTTAACTTAAAACTTTTAATTTCTTTTAGCAGTAATGATACTTTTTTTTTTTTATTTGTATTAATTTTAATATCTACTCTTTTTGACACACTGCTAACATATATCAATCTCAGCTATTTGGCTTAGATTACAGCTTTTACACTCAACTAGTATGCTTCTACTACTATTTAGAGATCAGGCTTCTAGTAATCAATTAGAATCTGTAACTTTCTTTTTTTTCTTAATTCTACTAACTGTTAAATTTGTATTCTTTTTGTTAATGATTTCTCTTTGTGGGGATCATTTTGGTAGTTAAATCATTTAAATTGGTCTATAGATCAAAAGTTATATAAATTTAAAAATTTTTATTAATTAATATTATTTAAATTTTTATACAATTTGATTGGCTAATCATACAAAAACTTCACTCTTTCCAACAATTCCTCATACCAACTTTTTCAAAACATCTGACCTATAAAAACTATATAGTTATTATACCAAAACACAACAAAACTTCACTAGTAGCAGCTAAGACTAGTATCTATTCACTGCATATTAGTCATAACTGAAATAGAGTCACTCTTATAAGCAAGGTTCCCCAGCAGAATACTCTGGTACTACCAAGTAAAAAAGTAGCAGATAAGCTCTGAAGCTTTGTTAAGTACTACAGAAGCTTTGGCAGAAGTAGTTATTTAGTTAGATATAATATTCTTTATAGTATAACTTTTACTTTCTTTCTACAAGTTGGTTTTCTCTTCTTTTTACTTTTTTCCAAGATTTTTTTAACAAAAAGTAGGCAATCCAGGTTGCCCTCTCCAATTAATCAACAGTGCTTACACAACCCAAATCAAAACACCAGCCACACAACTCTTTACATGTGTTCAAAGTAAACAATATATGTACTGATTACATATAATACAATAGTTATGGATAGTATAAAAATATTAGTATTTAGTATTACATAATTTTTTAAGCTATTGTAGCAATACTATACACTACATATTTCTTTTTCTTTATTTTTTTATTTTTTATTTTTTTTCTTTCTCTTAGATATATATTAGATTGCTTTATCTTTTTTTTTAGCTTTTTTTATCTTCTTTCATTTATAATCGAATTATATTTAGGTTGTTTTTTTTTTCTTTTCTTTTATTTTTCTTCTTTTCTTGTTTATTTTTTTTTTCCTAAATTTGCTTTTTTTTCTTTTATAAACATAGCATTTTTTTCATCTCTTATGTAAAAGTAAAAGATAAACTATTTTGCCTAAATCTAAATAAAAAAGTTTTAAAGAAAGAATAGGTAGTCATAATAGGCCAGTAGGAACCTTTCAGTGATATATATTATTTTTAGTAGTAGGAGTTAATATTTTGAAGAAAAATGCCTGCTATAGCAGGTCATGCCTGGGTAATTTGAACTTTGGTTACAAAGAGTCGAGCAAGCATATACTTGTAATTTAGATGACAAAGATTAGTTTTTTGCAAAATTTAATATTTCTTAGTATAATATTATGAAACCTAATAAAGCATAAACATGACTGCCAAAATTTTTTTTAAAAAAAAAAAATTTAATTGGCTAATAAAGTATTAGATATTGGTGAGTGAGAATGAAATTTTGAAATTTATTAATAACAAAATATTATGTAATTTCTAGAAGCTTTCTAGTTACTGAGATATCTTAATACAAAGTTTAATTAGTTATAGTATAGCTTTTTTAGTATTTAGTCTTTAAAACTTTGAATATATCTTACTAGCTATATAATAGAGTTTGATAAAATTTTTTTATTTTAATTCTACTGTCTAGATTAAAATAAAAGAATTTTATTGAATTTTATTAGATAGTTGTTGCTGAGAAATCTTCATTTAAAGTTTTAAATATTTAACTAAATAAAGATTATACTGAAACTATTTTGAAATTGAACAAAGATATCTTAACAACCATCTAATAGAATTTAATTAAATTTGTTTTATTTCAATTCTAAGAATTAGTAAAATTAAAATTAAAAAATTTTAATTAAATTCTATTAGATGTTTGCTAAGATATTTTTGTTCAAAGTTCTAAATAGAAGCTATATTAAAACTATTTTAAATTTTGAATAAAGATATTTTAGTAACTATTTAATAGAATTCAATAAAATTTTTTTATTATAATTTTAAAAATTAATAAAGAAATTTAATTGAATTCTATTAGGTAGTTGCTTTGTTTAAAATTTTAAACATCTAACTAAATAGAAGCTATGAAAAAACTATTTTGAACTTTGAATAAAGATATCTTAATGGAATTTAATAAGTTAAACTAAAAAATTTAATTGAATTCTATCTTTGTTCAAAGTTCTAAACATCTAACTAATAAAAGCTATACTGAAATTATTTTAGTAATCACCTAAAGCCAAGTAAAGTTAATTATAATAAATACTATTGATTAAAAAAAAAATTGTAATATAAAAAATTATATATTTCTTTCAAAAAGTATACCTTTAGTTATATTTAAAAAATAATTACGGTATTTTATACTTATTGTTACTGTATGTGTCTGAAAATAGGCTACGTTCGAAAATAAGCTACCCCCTCTTTTCTTGGAGAAGAAACATAAGAAAATTTGTTATTCCAAAAATAAGCTACCTCTGATAATTTCTTAAAATCTGGAAGTAGTTTCTATATATAAAAGTCAAAATTCTACTAAGTAGATCAATGAAAGTCACTTAATAGGAGTTGTTCAAGACGTAAAAATACACATATTCTGAAAGTTTGAAGTAAATCGGAGAACTTTTTACTAAGATGGTTTTGCATTTTATATTCAAACGTAAAATGCAAAAACATCTTAGTAAAAAGTTCTCCAATTTGCTTCAAACTTTTAGATTATGTGTATTTTTATATTCTGAACAACTCCTATTAAGTGACTTTTATCGATTTACTTAATAGAATTTTGACTTGTATATATAGAAACCACCTTCAAATTTTAAAGAAATAATAAAAATCAACCTTTTCGAAATTTTACCCGAAAATAAGCTACCCCTATGATTTTTGTGTCACTTTTTTGGCCAAAAAAGGTAGCTTATTTTCGGACACATACGGTAAATAAAGAAAGTTAATTTTCAATATTATTAAAAAACCTGTAAAAAATCTTCAATAATAAATAATTATATAATTCTAATATTATAATTATAGTTTAATTTACTTTGCTCTTTATATAATCTGTGGTTTACTAAAATGCAAGCCTTTATACTTCTTATTAGTAATTATTTATATTCTTTTTTAATATATTCTTTATACAAAACACTTTTAACAAGTAAATTTAAAAGATTTACCATATTAAATAGCATGATTCAAACTGCTATTTAAATTGCTATTTAATACTATTATATAATTTTGCAGATATTCATTTTTATAAAGTCATATGATAATATTAAATAGCAGTTCAAATAGCATTCAAATTGTGCTATTCAATATGGTAAATCTTTTAATTTTATTATATTTTCAGCTATAATTTTACTTGTTATCTTTTTATTAAGTTGTATAGCTAAAAATATTTTTAAATAATATATACTAACAAATTTTACAATTTTTTTTTTTTTTTTTAAATTTGGCAGTCTTGCCAATACTATTTATTAGTATGCTAAGGTATTTTGGTTACAAATGTCACACATACAATTACAACACTCTAATATATTACGAGATATTGGCTCACCTGGTTACTAACTTAGTACCTATATGCAACTTGCTATATGAGATTTTACTTCTTTAATAACCGCCTTGCAACTAGACCAATTACTAAATCACTGGATAGTTCCCAAACCTATTTTTATCATATTTATCTTGCTTATATACTACTGTATAATGTCTACCAACCAACTTCCATCCCTTATTACTTATTATATTACTCCTAATTCAGTACTTGTATTACTTCCAAATTGGTGTCCTTCGAGTGGGCAATCTTTATGCTTCCAGTTTGGTGTCTCTAGAGGAGTTACTTTATAGGCCTAGCCATATCTCAAACAGTTAAGTTGCCAAACTAGGATGATATTTCATGTCAATCCAGGTATTTGCGTCGTATACCACCAAATTAAGCTACTGATCCTTTTATAATACTCTTTATTGGTATGGTGTTACAGAAATCTAGATCCTTAGAATGGGAGTTATATACCTCATTTAATCACTGTCACAAGCCAGTGACCTGAGACCCGCGCTTCTGCCATATTTCGTTATAGACTTCTATATAAGTTGTACGACTATTACTCCCTAGCCTGTCTTTATTTTTGTACCACCAGATCGCTTGCTTTTATGCTTTTCGGGGGTTCTTTTAGCCAGTTTTCCTTGTTTCTTTGCGCTAGAGGTGTTCTATATTTGGTAAAGCCATCCTCTTACCACAGCCTCTTACTATGTTTACTACTTCTTTCACCACTTCTGAATATACTGCATTCAGCTATCCTCCCAATCAAGATCTCAATGCTGCTTTAGAGTTGTTGGTGCTACCTTGCCAATTGTGAATTCATATGCACAGCCTTCTGCAGTAATACCTTCTGTGACCCATGTCACACGCAGTGCTCAGTCTTCTCCATGGCTCAGAGCTCCTTTCAAGAATTCTTTATTGGCCAAATATATACATTACATGGTCTTACTACCACAGGGTTTCGCATTCGAAAGCTCCCGAAGGTTACAGAGATAATTAATTAAATTAATTATTACCAGCTATAATCGAACTATTGATCTTGTCTGTGGAGGGTTAGGTGCCTAGACACTAAACTACGAGATCCTAACCAATACAAATTTTACAATTTTAAAGAATTTAATAAAGAAACCTATTTAATTTTAGCAAATTTACAAGCCTCAAAAATTCTCCAAGCCAACAACTTTATTTAACTAGTTCTTTAGTCAAATTTTAATTAATATCAATACTAGTCAAGTTTTGATTGGTATTTGTAATCAAACAACTAATAGTTTATTTAAAAAAAGCACAAAATATAAAAAATTTAATTTATATATTTATAGTACTTGCCAAGTTAATTTATATTTTAGTTAAAGCCTAAATTTTATTGTAATTTTTTTGAAGCAAATATTTTATAGGAGATTAAACAATTAAACTTGTTTATATTTTATATAAATGCATATTCTCTATAATTGTACTCTATATCTTAGCTTCAATTAATAATAATATCTATAAAACTACATTTTATAAATATATACTTTTTACAAATATATACTTATAGTTGATAATCTTTAATCTTTTATTATAAAATTAGATATTTTAATTTAATTATATCTAATAAGTTATTATAATTTTTTTGCTATTATAATTACAACAATTTTTGGCATTATATAAATTGATAAATTTTATATTTTTGTATATTAATTTTATAAATAAGACTAAATTGTATAAAAAATTATAATTTTTATATAATATAATATTTTTTTTAAAAAAAAAATTGTAATTTTTATATAACAATTAATTTTTAAAAAAATATAAATTTTGTATAATGAATTTTTATTTAAAAAAAATTGTAATTTTTATATTATAAATTTTTTTTAAAAAATAAATTAATTTTTTATATTTTTTAAAAAAAAATTATGAAAAACTCAGACATACGCCTCATTTATATGAAGTAAAGCTGGCTGCAATAAGAGCCAGATATAGCTTTATTATTATTAAAAATAGATGTGAATTGAATAAGAGTAATAGGAGCTGAAACGATGAATATTCCAAAAAGATAGCAATAATAATTGTACTGAAAGTCATTGTAACAAACTAGAAAGAAATTAAATAAATGATTCTAGCCTAATTATTTAGCCGGTAGTTTCTCGCTTGCTAAAGCAGGCTGGCTGTTAGAATAGCAGAATCATGTGCTTATTCCAAAAAAAGTTATTGATTTTGTTTGATAGTTTGTCATCAAATTTTTTTTTTTTAATATTATTATAATTACTAGTCGCTTTTTTTTTTTTTTTTATAATATGTATGTATATTCTATATATGTTTGTATATATTCTAATCCTCTTTTCTCTTTTTTTTTTTTGATTATTTGGTATACGTATATATATATCTTCTTCTTTTTTTTTTTTTGTAATTGTATATCTTGGTTTAGTCTTGTTATAGCACCAATTAACCAGATATATTCCAAGTTGTTGAGGTAGGTTAATTGGTATAAGCTCTGATTAGAATCGATGTGATTGTGGCAAGGTGGCTTCAAATATACCTGTAGAAAGCATTTGATTCTCATCTGCCAATTTTTTGTATTATTACTAATTGTACACCCCAGAATACTAACTCAGTGTGCCTCCTATGCGAAAGCTGTGTTTGGCAACATCTTTGTTGGGAAGGAGGTTCTTAAGTTTGCTAATAAACCATTGTTTTGAGGTCTATGAGCTGTCAGGTTTTGCAAATAGCATTAAATTGTTTTGTGTATATGCTGGGCATGTTCGATGCTAAACTTATAAATTTAGAGTACATATTGGGCAAAGGTTGTTGTTAGTTGGGTTGATAATTAGTGAGACTCGGTTTGTAGTCTTGTAGTTTTTTGTTCTTGCAAATTGTATAGTTGTAAAGTTGTTGTTTCTGTTTTTTGAATTTTAAAGCTTGAAGAATCAGGGCTTTGGTGCTGTTGAATTGGTTACTTGGGAGTAGTTCACCAAGGCATGCTAGTTTGTAAAATGCTATGAGTGTAATAGTCCAAAAGAGAAGATCTGTGGGGTTAGTCATATTGAGTTTGCTTTTAATATGAGATAGTAGAAATAGGTGATGTGGGTTTTTTGCTTTACTGGGGTGTGGGTGTGGGCTGCATCAATAGTTTTTAGGAGTTGGATTATTAAAGAGTCAGTCCAGATGTGGATCCAATCATAAAGATTCCTTGTGTGATGGTATTTTAGTACAGAAAGGTATGATGCAATAGTATATGGAACACAGTTTTGTGTAGTAATGTTATATATTTTACTAAGAAGTCTTTTGATATTGGCTAAACGGATCTGTCATGGTTGAACCACATGTTGAATGTTGCTAAAGATTTGTAGTATCTAATAGTTGCTTTGTAGGATTTGTTGATAGGGGTTGAAATGTTGAGAATAAATGCGGCTTTTCTGTCTAAGGTCTCTTGGCTACTGAAGGTATGTATATTAGTTGTGTAGTTGGGTTGAGGCTGTGATGTAGGGGCTGTGTTGGAGATAACTATTGTTTGAGGGATAGAATTAAAAAAATTAAGTTTTGGAATTTAGTAGGAATATTAGGTAGTAGGAATCTAGTTAAGTGATTGTTAGTAATATATTCACAGTGCCTGTTTTGAGAAAGCAAGTCTGTGTTTGTGTTTTCCAACCTGGGTATGTGTTAAATTTATATGAAAAAATTTCTGAGAATTTGTTCTTTGTATATGTAGGCAATTATACTATTAATGTCTGGTTTTTGCAATAACTGGCATAGTACACCTTGGCGTTGGTGGAGTTATTAGTTCAAATAATAAGTTTCTTTCTTTTCCACATAGTAGCAAAGGTTTATATAGCGATTAACATAGTTAATAACTCACATATTTGTATATTAATAATTGCTAGGTTTATCGACTTGGCCTAATTGAAGACAGTGAAGTAGTTACAGTATGTTGCACCTCTGCCTATATTTGATACGTTGGTATATAAGTTTAGGGTGAGTGGTATTTGTAGAGAAGAAATCTACCATTAAATATCAGAGATTATAGGTTTAGTTATGCAGATGTGGTAACATGGATTGTTGGACGAGTTTTGTACGCCAACAAGTCATTGAATGAAGGGGCAGCCTTGGGGTATGATTTGACATACCCAAACTAATGAGCCAACTAATAATTGGAGTTCTCTCTGTATACAATTCTTTTTGTTGATCTATTGTCTTAGGAGGATTATTAGTTTGTTGCATTTTTGTGGTAGTATAGATGTGGGCATGGTGATTGTGTCGAGTTTTATGCCTAGAAAAGTTACGGTAGTACTAGGGCCTTCTAATTTTGTTTTTTTATAAGGTATGTTTATGGTATTCAGGATGCATATGAATTGTTTTAATTCTTGAGACCTGTTTGTTGGTGAGATAATTAAGAAGTCGTTGATGTAGTAAATTATAGCCAGGATTCCTTGTTGTAAGGCGATCCATGTTATAGTGTTGGCAAAATGGCAAAAAATACTACTGGATGCACAGTTTCCAAATGCAAGGACTTTGTTAAAATAAATGTTTTTTTTGTGGCAGAAACCTTGTGGTATTTGATCTACAGGATGGACTGGTAAAATGCAATATATGTTTTTTATATTGATTTTAGAAAGTGTGCAATTCTTCTTGAAGTGGTTTATCCATTTAATTGTGTGTAACACTGTTTCATATCTTGTTGAAAATTCCAATTTGTCAATTCTGTTGTTAATACTATTATTTGTTGGGAATAACAGGTGGGAAATGATGCAGTATGCTGTTGGGTTCGTGTCTTTTTTCTCAACCAATCTGCATGGGTTGGTTTGGAAGAGGTTTCTTCTCATGGAATGGGCCATATATGCATTTGTTTGTTAATTTATTCTTTATGTAGGTGTGAAATATATCTGGAGCTGTGTTAATCAACTGCAAGTTTTCTTGAATAATTTTTGCACAGGTGTCTCTAAAGTTAAATCTGAAGCCATGTTTAATTCTATTGGTTAAGTAATCTATAAATAGCCGGTTGGGGTGGGCTGCTGTTAGATATTGGAATGCTGTGATGTTTATTGATGTCTAAATATTAAATTGCTGTGGGTCTAGTTGTGATAATAGGTATCATTCGATGTTGGTTAAAGGGATAGTTGGTGGGAGTACTGTTGATATGGTCTCGTTGACCAATTGGAGCATTGGAGTATTGCCTATTGTGATGTTTCGAGATAGCTTGAATTGTACAGCATGCGCTAGGTTATTTGGAGTATATATCTGTGTATCAATTTTTTAGATATTAGTGGTATATCTATGTTGGTAAGTACCCTGTTACTTGTAATTATTATATATATATATATATATATATATATATATATTTTGTATATATACGTTTATGTGTATATATGGAGTTCAACAAAAACTATGGTTGTGTTTGCAATCTCTTGTTTTGTATCCGGTTTTTTTTATATATATATATATATATTTTTTAAGTATATTTGTATATGTTTGTTTTATATATATATATGAATTAATGATATTTCTTCTCTTTTTTTTTTTTATAAAAAACATTGTGGATCAATTGTAAAAAATTAAATGTGTTTAATTGATTGTTGTATATTGAACCTGGTTCTTGCAATATTTGAGTATTAACTATTGCTTTGTATTTTCTTTCTTTCTCACATGCATGTAATATATTGTGCTGCTTCTTTTTTTTTTTTTTTTTTTTTAATAGTAATGTACATTTGTGTCTGATTGTTTCCTTACATTTTTTTTTTTTTAATTTTTATGTATACTTGCAAAAAATTTAAAACAAAACATAAAAAAGATTTTTTTTTTAAATATAGATCATGTTTTCTTGTTCTATTTATTTGAGCCATGGTTGTGCATTTGACTGTCTGGTTGTTTTGTGGCTAAAGATTTTTTGAGAAAACATCTCTGTTTTAAGTGGCCCATTTTCTTGCAATTTAAGCATGTATAAACTCGTTGGCAATTGATGTTTTTAGGACAGCCTTTTCTGTTCTAGTTGATATATATTTGGTGTCTGTCATGCCAAGTAATATTAGGTTTGTAGCTTCTTATACATTGTTGGTATGGAATTTTTTGGTAGTAGTTACATTGAAGTTTTCACCTTCAACTTCAATGTTTCGATTGAGTAAGATGGAGTTATAGTTTACTATAAGGTGAACTCTGCAATCTTCATCATAGTTCAGAATGGCAGAAAATTCTTGTTTGATGCAGAGGGTGCTAATATAGTCATGGTATGCATTTAACTTGTTTTCTTTTGATTCATATATTACTAACACTGCTTCTATGTATGGCCTGAAAGCTAAAAGCCATTTAGCAATATTATTGAATTTTTGGTAACAGCTTCATTTATGAAAGGTGATGGTGTTGCCTTCGTTGGTCATGATTTTTGATCATCATTGTTATTCTTAAGATAAACTTAGAGATTTTTGTATGCAAATTCGTAGAGATCAACATAACTGCTGAAGGTGATTGTTTTCATAAACACATAGATAGGCTTAGTTAGTTTGGTAATGTCTCGATTACTTTCTGGCCTTCAGACCAATTGAGAACCCACTATATACAGATTTGTTCTATTTGTGCTATGGTGGAATTGTTGAAGCTAATGACAAAAGGCAGATTATTTAATTCTGAATAATCGAAAGAGGAGTATGTTCATGTAGTTGCTTTGGTTTTTATATTATTTATTGCTTTGACTTGAATATGGGCTATGATACTGTTCTCATTTTGTAAGCTAGCGTTGTTGGTGTTCAATAACAGATTATTCAGAAGAGGAGTAAGGGGCAGTTACCTTGATGGTTAGTGTTATTGTCATTGTGATTTCCTTGCTGGTGGTAGTTGTTTTGCTGTTGAGTAGTAATTAAAGAGAATTCGTAGTTGTGTTGTGGACTGGTTTGTTCTTGGTTTTGAATAGTGTTGATGAGTTGAAGGCTATTTCTTTGTTGTTGGTTGAGGGATATTTCTATGTGTTTGTTTAGTTTGTTGATTAAATCTAAATGTGTATTTATTAATTAATCAATATAAGATTTGATGATGTTGATGATTTTGTTGGATAATACTTAACATGTGGCATCAATATACGCTTTTGTTTTTGCATTGATATCAGGTAATTCAGAGCTTGTATTTGTATTGTTAAATGGCATGTCACCTGAGTTTTTTATTTGATTGTTCATGATTATTTGCCAAAAATACTGTTTTTTGCTACTTTGTGGGTAGAGCTAGTAAAAGTTGGGTGAGATGTATTTATATATAATTGAGTAGCATCTGATAGTGGTGCTAGGACTTGTGTGATGCTGGCGATGGGTTATCTGCATACTGTTGATTGGTTTGTTAAAGTAGTTTGTGTTACTCATATACATATATTGGCTAATCTGTGCTAGTAATTAGCACCGTATACAGTCTGGAACAGATTGGCACTTAGTCTGGGATCAGGGCTCGGTCTGGTTTTTCGAACTGTTAACTTTTGTCAATATATATAATTTTTTATAATAAATTTTTTTTTAAAAAAAAAAATTGTAATTTTTGTATAACAAAGTTTTTAGAATTTATTTATAAAAGAAAACTTTTTTTATTTTTTAGTATATAATTTTTTTCAAAAATATTATTTTTAAAAGAAAATAATTTCTAAAAAATAAAAAACTATTTTTCAAAACAAACTATCTCTTTTAACTATAATACAACAAGCCCAAGAATTTCTATTCTATTTAACAATTTCAACTTTAAACCTACTCATTTAATAATTTTAATCTTTGATTCAACTTATTTAACAGCAATTTTACTTTGTTCAACTTATTTAATTTGTTTAAAAATCCCAGCTTTAGTCCTAATCTGCCCAACCTATTTAACAATTTTTTTCTGTTCAATCTATTTAATTTTCTTTATCTATTTGACAACTTCAACTTATTCAACAATTCTACTTTGTTCAACTTATTTAATCTTCTCAACCTATCTAACAATCTTACTAATACTATTTTTTTTTTTTTAATATTAAAGTAATCTTTATTGGCCTGAAAAACTTTTTATTAGAGTATAAATGGAGTTTTATATATAATTACAATAATGATATATCAAGCTACATATGCACTTTTGGTGTCTAATTTAAATAGTTTGTCCAAAGCAGTAGTGCTATGCTAAGGGTTCTACACTATTTGCTATACCTGCACCCCAACTATGGGGTATCTATTTAAACTATCTGGTTCTAACTATCTCTATTCGCCTTAAACCCAATGAGTTTTCTCACTAAACTAATTAGATATTGGTATAGTATTATCCAAATTAGATTTTGTATCTTGCTTTAGAACTTACTAACTTATATAGACCTAATCTATCCTTGAGATAAACCTAGTATAGTGGTACATGTTCTATATATATATTTACATACTTGTTTCTATAACTTCTTTCTAATTAGTATATATTGACCTGCTGTTTCATATTCATATCTCATACTACCTTTTAAAGTACTGCTATTTTACAGATGTTTCTTAAATACAAACTTTCTAATTAAGCACCTATTACATATTCCTTGCTTTTGTTTTAGTTTCCAGCAACTCTAGTACCCATATTTAAACCATCTTCTTACCTGAATTTTTTATAGATCCCTCTTTTACTTCTAGCTAGCAACTCGGAAAGGTCAGTCTGCTCAGATTTCAGATGTCTAAAGGATACTCTTTCCTTAGTTTATACTTTCAGAGCATATGTCTTCTTTCTCTGGTATAACAACTCAGCAGTTTAGCTAGTATGACCTCTGCCATTAGAATCTAGTTACTTGGTTCTTCAATCTTGAGCCCTGGTTTAAATTCAGCTCTCCTGTAGTACTATTATAGATCACTGCTACCTTCAAACTTGGGACTTGCCAGACAGGTTTTTGGTTATTCCAGTCTCCTGAATTTATTGCGCCAAAACTTCTATTACTAGATAGTGTAATCAAGATTACAGATTAATCTAGATTTAACTAATAGAAAGCTATTAACTATATACAAGCCTATTTTTTAAAATCATCACTAGTGAGATTCATACTCTAGATCTGCTGCTTGGAAAGAATGATAACTAAACTACTACACTAAGTTGCCACATCTCTCTTACTAACACTATTCTTAACTAGTTTTGCAATTAGTATTATATAAAATTTAAAATTCACTTGTTTTTAATATTATTTTTTTCAAAAAATTAATATTTATAAAAGAATTAAGCTTTTATTAACTTCATAGTAATGATATTGTAACAATATTATTATTATATAGTTACTAAAAGCTTAATTTAAATTTTTTATTAATTAATAACACTATAATAAATTTATTATATATATATATATTTGTAAAATAAAATCTTAATATTTATAAAAGAATCAAGCTTTTATTAACTTTATAGTAATAATATTGTAATAATATTATCACTATATAGTTACTAAAAACTCAATTTAAATTTTTTATTAATTAATATTATTTTGATAAATTTATTTTATTTATATTTTTTTTTTCTGTAAAATAAACTCTTAATATAATTTAAATTACTTGAAATATCATATTAACAACAATTATTCTATGATACTTATAGCTTTGCAAAATAGATTTAAGCTTTTTATTACTGATTTTGTTAACAATAGTGTAAATACTATAATAAATATTCTTTTTTTAAATATGTCGAGAAAATTTTAATTAGCAACTTCAATTATATTACAATTGTCATATCTAATCATACCAAAAAAATTTATTTTAAAAGTTTTGATAATTAGTTATATTCGCTACCACTTTTAATTGAAACTTAAGACAATTATAAATTTGAACTATATAAGTATAGTTTAAACTTCCTCTAGTTTATTTTGAAAATGAGAAATTTCTATTTAGATCTCTTACAAAAATATTAATCAATGAATCTACTCCCTAACATAACTTAACTCGGTTGATATTTAGTATAGGTGGGAATATATAAATATTATAAGATTATTTAATATAAAAATAATTATTTGAACTAATT
>CAJVPY010000469.1:0-26697 GCA_910591965.1 Dentiscutata erythropus | reverse complement strand
GTCTTTATTATCCTCAGTGTATAATAAACCTCTCACTAAACTTCTTAATTGAGTTTCATACTGCAATGTTTGCAAATTGTCTTTTTCTATATCAATTGAATGCCAGCCATGATTAGGACAAAAAAAAACTAATTATATTTCTATTATAACAATTTTTTATTCCATGTTTGTCTGCCAAACCATATTGAGGACAAGCTATCCTTAATGTGAAACACTTAGTTGAGGGAAATAAAGATTGTCTAATTTTTTTTCACTCACTTATTAATTTCATAATTATTTCTGGTGCTTTTCTGTATAAATTTAATTAACTTTGATTTACCAGTTTCTATTCACACCACTGAAGTAAGAACTCATTTTATCTAGTAATTCTTTGAAATCATCCATGTTATTATGAATTACTCCAGTATAAGCAATACTTTTTTGGTATTCAACATCATTAAAATTATATATCTGTGTCTAAAGCTATTGTGTCCACTATTCCAGCCATAACTGTCACAATTTTACCAAGTTTTTCTAATTGTTGAGTAAGAGAAAAAGCAAGTAAGAAGGTTATTATGGAACCCAAAGTGAGATGGACTATTCGCACTGCACCCACACTTATTCTTACATCATTTTTAGGAATATATTTAAAAATGTAGTTGGCGTACTCTTCTTTAAAAATTGTAAAGACACCTCCTGGTGGATTATGAATATTATCATCATGCCAGAGTCTAATCATTATTTTTGTTGTAGTGATAAGTGAAGAATAAAATCTTAAATATTAATAGACAAGTAACAAAGTGGAAACCTTACTTCATAAACATATAATGGGGTTATAAACACACATTATGTAAATCAAATCTATATGTGGTCTTCTATAAACAGTAGCTCAGGTGTAACATGCAAATCGAAAATTTTAAACTGATTAAGCAAAGCCGTATAACAAAGATTAGGATCAGAAAGAAGTGATCATGTACCAAAATTTTACAAGTAAAAGTTTTTTTACTAGAATGCAGAAGTTTCATAAACAAATATCAAGTCTGATGAGGTTAAAAAAATATTTTTCCTTAAAATTTACGTTATGCCTAAATTTTGCTGCACTAAATTTTTGGTGTTTTGTATAATAGGTGTTTTACACTATAGTTATTTTGTACACCATAGCGATAGGCTTTTACGCTATAAGTATAACAATATTTATGTAGTATGTAGATCAAAATGTGAATGCACCCCAACATTCTGATATGTAGCCACTTATTAGTGCGGGTAATACAAACCTCTAAAAGGGAGAAATTTTAGGTATGACATAGAATCCGAACACTTGCAAAAGAAAAGAGAACAAAAATACTTAAAAACTAGTTTTTAAATCAGCCTTGATAGACTAATAAAAAATAATGTGAATAAAATTTCACATATAAGAAACTCCAATTTAACACTAAAGCTCACAACCCTAATATTCTAATCCTAAACATCTATTTTTACATATTTAGTTTATTTACTGAATTTGATTTCTTTTTTTGGTTTATGTTACATATGCAAATGTAACGTATGTCGATCAGTGCAGTGTTTCAGCCGAAACCGAAATTATCAGCCAAGCAAAACTTTCGACACCTCAGAAACTGGCGAAACCGTAACTTCTGAAACTTTTAAAATATCTGAAACTAATAAACTCTAAAATTTCATACAAATGTTAATTGGCTGCCCGATATGAAAGTATCAGAGCAGCTTTTTTGTCTCGAATTAATTATGGGTATCTTAATTGTTTTAGTAATATATTGTCCGTCATATAATTTCATGTGTGACTTTTTGTCGTAATGATGTAGAATTTGCTATTAGTAATTGCAGTATATAAAATCTCACCTCAAAAACATGTGAATATTGTACACATTGTACACTTAATTTATGTGAATAGTTTTAAAAATTAGTGCACTATAAATTTTTATAATACTATAAAACATTTTATATAAATATCTATTTAATTTACATATACTAGTGCAGTCATGCCACCCATCTTATATTAGCATTAAAAGTTCTATTACAGAACTTATTATCTATTGCTATACATAGTGTTGTACATAGATATATGTCCAAGCAAATTATTGGACATGGACAGTCCATAGAAACAATGTCCAATATCCATGTCAATAGACACGGACATATTTTTATATGTTAATGGATATGGACATCCATGGACAGTCTATGGACATGTCCATATCCATTGACAACACTGGCTATACACATACATAGTATGTGTTCAATATAACAAGCTATATTGGATTTATCATAATTTTTATCATAATTAACTGCCGCATAGTTTACGAAGAGCCGTTATACTTAGTAAAAAGTATGCAAGTTGATAATCATTGAATGCATTACGAAAATTAGGGTAATTAAAGAGTTTATTAAATTAATTACGAAGTTAAAGTGTAGTACAAATATGTAATTGTTTAAATCGAATAAATAGAAAATTCAAATAAAGAGAATTCATTAGTATTTTGACTGATAACATAGTTAATGACTCAATTAAAGTGAAACTTACGTGAATAAGTGGTGTGCTTGAAAGTAAAGGCGTGTGTGTTGAGCCATGTGAGACCTATAAAGTAATAAACTGTTCGCTTTAGTGACTACTTAACTCTCTGGCATTAATTATAAGGAATTTAGTTCTTGAATTTAATGATATGCTATACACAGTGGTTAAAGTTGAGGTTAGAAAAATATAATTTTACAAAAATTATTGTAAAAAAATTTTGTCATAGAACTTACTTGAATTTACTAATGTGCTATACACAGTGGTTAAAGTTGAGATTAGAATAATATAATTTTACTAAAATTATTGTATAAAATTCTGTCATAAAACTTACTCAATATTAAGTTACTACAATATGTGGTTAAGAATAATTTAGTTGCATTAGAATTATTATGATTTTATTATAAATTACTGTCAAGAATTTTGTTACAAATTTTACTTGCTAATTCAGTATATACAGAGGTCAGTTTAATTAGTATCAAGAATATTGTGATTTCTGCATATAAAATTGTTACAGAACTTACTCACTATTCTAGGGCATGGTTAAGATTGAGTTAGTTGCATTAGGATTATAATAATTTATTATTACAAAAATTGTTCATTAAAACAGTATATACAGCATTTAAGGTTGATTTCTACTAAGATACCATAAAAATTCTGTTACAATATTACTTTCTGTCCCAGTAATTATGGTTAAGGTTGAGTTGGCTGTATTGAATAATCATAATTTCTATTGTCATGGAGTATCTCTAACTACTGTGCCAACATGGCTTTTACACACAGACTTTACTCGTTTCTCACTCGCTTGTCTATTTCCATGTAGACTGTATATAGTACAGGTCCCTCCACTGATAATATGTATGCACAGATATCAGTTTATTCACTAAGAAAGTCTCAAGAGATATTTCATGTCGAAAGCTTCTGGTATCATCTCTTTTAGGATTGACATCTTATATATTAATTACTAATATACATTTGCATCACTGATTATTAAATACTTATTGTTATAGTTTAATTTGTTATCTTGTAATTTCGTGGTGCTAGGTTCAATCTGAATTGGGTATGTAAATACAGTAGTGTGATCGGAACTTGCATAATCTATTATTTAATTAAAAGTTTAATTGTAGATAGAATAATGCAATATAATGGTTGAATTAATATCTAGATACTGTAATATTTAAAGCAAATATTGAATAATAAAAACTTTTAGCATTGGAATTGTTTTTACAAATATACACTAAATAGTTGCCCTGTTACATTAATTTAAGAATCTAATTGAATGGTGGAGCACCTATACGATACTCCAATCATCATATATATTAGCCAAGTAAGTGAAGTGAAGACTGATAGTAAAGTTCAACAAATACATGGTGGGCTGATTAACTCTATGACACAACTATTCAATTCAATACCTTAACCCTATAAAAAAAGTTTGTCTGCTTTAGTTCAGCTTTTGTCAATATTGTTCAAAAAAAGTTCAGAATGGATCATTATAGTATGTATAAAAACAGTGCAAAAATTGTACATTATTAAATTTTTCAATTATAAAAATATGTACAATTATTGTTCTGCCTTTACTATAATAATGACTCCATTCTGAACATTTTTTGAACAATACCAACAAAAGCTGAACAAAAACAGAACAAACTTTTTTTTATAGAGTAATAACTGTATCAGGGTGGCTACTTAGTGTATATTTGTAAGAATATTTGTTTATATTTGCTTTAAATATCACAGAATTCAACTGGATATTAATTCAACTGTTACATAGAGATGGGAAATAACCAAACAACTTGTCTAATAGCTCTTGCATTTCACATGCTGAACTATTTATAGCCTAGCTATACCAGGAACGAAGTGAAACGTAGTGTATGAAATACCTGTGAGAGAAATGGTGTGCGAGTGCAAAATTTTACACATGATTGGTCGGCGTGATTATAGCCGTCACGTCGTTTCAAGTTTTCACATGCGACTTCATCACATTGAATTCGAAATTGTGACAAACGTAAATTTGACAGGTACAGTCATACCTCTTTATAATCACCCCTTTATAATCACAACCTCTATAAAATCACACTAATTTATATCCCAAACTTTTTAAATAATAAATTCCCTCTTTATAGTAGCAATATATATATAATCACTATCACACTTTTTTATATAACCAAATATTAAATATGTATAGTAATTTACCTTTTTATAATCACAAGTCATGTGCATTTTAATGCTTCAAACCAAGATCTACCAATTAAAATCCAGAATCTAATATATATATAGTAATACATTTGCAATACAAAATAATTTGTATTTTGTATTTTAATAAAGTATTGTAATTTATACCAGAAACAGAGAGATATAATGTTACGAAGTATATAGTTTATAATAGTACTTTTAGTGAAGTGTATTCGCAAAATCTTGTAACTAATTAAACATATGAAATTCTGCACTTAAACTTCACGTTATTGTATTACATAGCACTATATTTAAATATAAAGTATAAAATTTGTTTAACTATAACAAATATTCATTCAAGATAACACTAGATCAACAGATCGAAAAGACAGCTAAGCATTATCAAGCGATGATCACATGGGTGATTCTGGTTCCGACAAGAGAATCTGGTATATACAAGGAGGAAGATAAGTATAAATTTAATAAAATTACTAATTTAGGAGTTTATGGCATGAATTCTAATATAGCCAAATTTAGCAAGAATGTATAACAATAGTATAAAGATATAAAAAATAAAGTAGTAGGGCAGCACAACAGCAGCCCTTTCAAGAGGCAAATCAATTTCGCACTCTGCTCTACTTTCTCTTATAGAATCTTGCCATTTTGCGGCAGCTTAAACATCTCCTTTACAGCTAGTCTGCATTATGCAGATAGGAGACCAATGGCTAAAATTATGTGATTACAAAGCTTCTGGCTAATAGCCGGCCTGCATTTATGTGGGTGAAACGGCTAATGCCAATTATACATCAAATGCATATGTATGCTATATATCTGTTAATTATATATCAAACGCACTGATGTATGCGATATATCTCTGTCAATTATACATCAAATACACTGATGTATACTCTATATCGCTTCAACTATACATTAAAAGCACTGATAGATACTTTAACTCTTTAATAAAATTTGAATTTCCAGCGCTATTAGCGCTAGAATGCATTCAATAATTATATTGCAGTTCTTTTCAACTTGTATTTTTATTTGCTTTAACAGGTTTTTGTCTCAATTAAAATGAATGACAATCAATGCTTTTTTTTTTATTATTGTCTTTCGAAATTGATCTAACCAAATATAGATTTATAGTCAACTGTTTTTAGTTTTTAGAGCTATTAACGCCAGATTAGACTATAATTATTAAAGTCATAACTTGTGTCATATCTAAGATATAAATTCAGCAATGACTTAAATTGTGGTAGATTACTGTACCGATACAGTAACTACAGTATTATTACATAGCTACAGTAATAATAATTTTAAGACAATATAAGTAGAGTTAGCGATATGTAAACTATTAGTTAATATAAATAAGTTGTAAAATTTAATAACTTTAATTATTAAAGAATGAGTAACAGTACAAAATTAAGATAAATTAATATTCTTTTTACGTACAGTATATACTCTTAAATTAATTGCTAAAAATAGTAAGGTATAATTTGATATATTATAAAATTTTGAAGTTATGCAATACGCAACTATAAGCCTCATTTAAATTAACTACCAAAAAGTGTTAGCACAATAATATTAAGAAGTTTCTTATTTGTTACTATATATTTCTTATAGTAATATTAATTTAGAAGTTGTATCGATATGAATATTCTTGTTGGTATCAAGCTTTTTGTTATTATACGATTATTAATATGTTAAACTTTTAACTTTTTATTAACTCAAATATGTACCAATAAAATAAAGTTAAATTAAGCTAATAAAGTTACAACTTTATACTACTATAAATATAGCGTATTTGTAAAAAAAAAACTTCAAACATGTCAAAATCTAAACAAGTTCGAACTGCTATTAGTGATGAATTTAAGCAACAAATTTGTGAATTTGCAATTCAAAATCCTCAATATAACCATGTATAAATTGCAGAATACTTTAATCAAAATTTTCAATTAAATATACATCGTTCAACTATTTCTAAAATTATCAATGAAAAAGATAAATGGCTAGCAGTAGTTCAAAGTGAAATAGCACAAAGTAAATTTCGGCATCGTTTACCAAAATTTCCACAATTTGAAAAGGCTATGAGTTTATGGGTAGAAAGTACGATTGTGGCAAAAATTCCAATTAGTGAAATGTTAGTTAAAGAGAAAGCTAAGTTTTTATGCAGGCTCTTAATATAAATGAATCAGATCTAAAATTGTCAAATGGTTGGATTGAAAAATTCAAACGACGTAATAATCTTCGTGTTTATCGTTTACATGGAGAGGCTGAAAGTGCACCTCTAGAAACATTGTATGAAGAAAGACAAAAGTTACATAATATTCTTAGCCAGTATACGCTTGATCAAATTTATAATGCAGATGAAACTGCATTATTTTATCGTATGCTACCAAACCAAACTTTATCAACAGCTCCTATACACGGTCAAAAAAAAGTATTTGTATTTATTTAACATATTCGTACTATACTAAATTATACTAGTGATGTTTAATATTATATACGTATATCTAATATTAGTTATTTAGCTAATATAATTATGATAATAATATCATTAGTATAATTTAGTAAAATATTTATTTAAATAAAAACAAATCTATTTAATTTAAAAATACTTTTAGGATAAAGTTAGAATTACTGTTTTACTTGGCACTAATACCACAGGAACACATCGCCTTAAGCTATTGGTAATTGGTAAATCTTCACGGCCACGATGTTTTAAATATATTAATTTAAAGTCTCTTTCTGTTGAATACTATGCAAATGAAAAGGCACGGATGCGTAGTGATATATTTGAAGAGTAGCTTAGACAATTAGATTATTATTTTCGAATTAAAGACCAAAAAATTCTCCTACTGCTTGATAATGCTGCCTCTCATTTTGATCCAAATGAAGAGCATATTGATCAAGATAATGCTGGTTCCGGTTCTGAAAATGAAGAAGTTGAATTAGGTGTTGGTTCATCCTCTATGACATCTCACAAAAAACGTGCATCAAATAATAAACAAAAAAAGCGCAAAAAACAAAATCGGCAAAGTTCATATACAAATTTAACTAATATTAAAATTGTGTTTTTACCTCCCAATACAACAGCTCACCTGCAGCCCATGGATGCAGAAATTATAAAGAGCTTTAAATGCAAATACAAAACTCTTTACTGTCGACATATTTTAATGCAATATGAAACTGGCGAAGATATTAATAAGTAAGAATTTTTTGTATTTTATATTTTAACTAATACACATAGTACTTTAGTATTTATAAATGAAATGAATATAAGGCATTCATATACTACCAAAAATCTGGTATTAATTTTACTAATGTTGTAATTCGCTGTTTTTTAAAAAAAATATTAAATAAACTAATACTATTTGAATTTATAGGTTTTAGATTACTATTGCGAACAAATTACAAACTATTTAGAGCGCTACTAATTTTTATTTTTTTTTTTATAAGAAATAAATTAAACCTTAAACAGGCTATTGACTATATTTCGGATGCATGGGGTGCAATTGATGATGAAGTAGTCATCAATTGCTGGAAAAAAACCGGCATTCTTCCTGCCGTTGAAAATGAAGAAATTATTGGTGCTTCTGAATTTCAAGATGAAGAAAATTTACTTGAAAATGACGATCTTGATACACTTCTAGATGAGTTTTCTAGAGAGGATGATTATTCCGCAACTCTTACCTCTGCAATGGTTGATTTTTTTAATAATATTGATCAAACCATTGCAACAGAAGAAGCATTAATGGATCAACAAATTGTAAACCTTGTTCAAAATGAAAATAATATTGTTGAAAATGATCAAGACGACTCTGATGAAGAACCATCTGAAATATCAACACAAGAGGCATATAATGCCTTAAAAACTTGGTTATCTTTTTTTGAACAACAAGAATCTTCTGACTTCGATATGAAAGATATAAAGATCTTTAAAAAATATAGTAAAATTATAAATAGAATTTTATCAGATTCGAAAAAACAAAGTTAAATTATTGATTATTTTTAACAAATTTAGTATTTTGATATATTTTAAATAAAAATTGATATATTTTATATTTAACTAGCTAAATTTTATCATACTATTAGTATTGTAAGTGGAAATGTATTAGATTTGTAATTTATTATTTTAGGTAAGTAATTTAATAACAAGTAAATTCATGATTTAATATATGTTTGTACTTTAGCAGTAGATCATAATTTTAGCGATAGATAGATTTATAATTTAAAAATTAGATAGATTTATGATAGATTAATGATTTTAATAGCGAGTAAATTTAGAATTTTAGTAGCGAAAGTTCATACATAGTTTAGCAGCGACTTTAATAATAAATATTCATTTTAGCAGTACAGATTTAATAGTAAGCGAAGAATAAGCAAAACATTACAACTATAATTATGCAGACTAATTTAGCATCAGATTTGGGGCCGTGTATGCTTTTCTTTTTTACTAAGCTATACACTTTGCGATTTATTACTTAATATATTCATATTGTAACCATCGTAAGGGAGAGCTTGGTATTGTCATGCCGAGTTTAACTCCGATAGTTGACGTTAGAAGGATCATATGAATGGAGCAATAAATTATGGTGTTCAGATATTCATGATTACTTAGGCATTTATTATAAAAAAGAATGTGAATATATGTGTCTTTATTTATTGAGAAATTTAGATGAGTGAATGTTCTTTCTCAACTAAGGATGAAGACACTCTTATATACATTCTAATTTTACAGATTGTTAACATGGAGATCTCAACGCTTATGCCATATTTGCTCAAGCTGCAATGATTACAAATTAATGCAATCATGTATACGCTCTATTTTGAATATAACCTAATACCTAAAGTAAGATTAACATGACTATAATGGTATAATTATTGAAGGTGAGTGAAAGAATTAAACAAATACGGAAGTGATGAGACATAGGAAAAATTAATTGTTACAATATGAATATCTAATGTAAATAAAATATGAATCTTATTTTTAAAAACAAACTACACCACTATAAACAGAGAATCGGTAGTGTAAGCTTATTTAGAAAATGTTGGGCAGCTCTATTACAGAAAAGATATACATATATAGTTTTGAATTCAGATAAATAAACACTGAAATATTGGATAAACAACTAAATACAGCATAACTATATAGTATAGAGTGTAAATACCCTTTAAAAAAATGTCATAACAATCCACTACAATTTTCCAACGCTAACCCCAATAATACTTAATACCGGAACAGATAGGGTATTTCATGTACGGATCTATTCATAATAATCTATATAATTTGGAAATATTCTTGGCGAATGATAATTATACAGACTAATGTAGCTAAGTTAAATGAGATGTGAACAGCTCATATTAAATACTTAGACCAATTTGACAAATAAATAATCACTAAACTTAGAGACTAAGGGTGCTCTCAATGTGATTAATTAACTATCAAGATTATGCATCTACGATTAATTGAAGCGATCCCTACTGTAATTTTGCTAAAGATTCATATCGTGAGATCTGAAATGCAGAGAATAAAATTTCAGCAAATCAGAACAAGTCTATGACAAAAAAAGTCAACAGTTAATGCTTGTGTTGCTTCTTTAAAAACTATATTCTTTAAAATCCTTATTACTGTAGCAATGATAATGCAAAGCCACTATAATACTGTATTGGTACTATTTACCACAGTTTAAGCAATAGCAAAGTCATGCTCTAGCCATGACACAATTCATGGCTTCAATAATTATAGCTTACATAATCTGGAGCTATGACTAAAAGCCGATTCAGTTGCAGCTAATGCTGAGTCATAATTAAAGCTGCAAAGTTAGCTTAAGTTGCAGCTAATTCTGAGTCATAGTTAAAGCTGCAACACTAAGTTAGCTTAAGTTGTAACTCATCGGCTTTGGTCGGTTAGTTCCATTGTGCAGCTAAACCGACTTCGAAATAAGCCGTTAAAAACAGGTAACAGTAAATCTTTTTGGTTAGTAGAACAATAATAAAAAAAGCAGTCACTTAAATTGATTGAACAATTGTTATGGTTAAACAAATTTCATACTCTATATATAGCACTATGTGATGCAATATCATGAATTTTAAGTGCAGAATTTCGCATTTTATTGTATTTAATGAATTGCCCAATCAATTATGAGATTTTGCACACGCATATCACTAAAAGTGTCATAGTAAACCATATACTTCATAATATTACACTCCGTTCCTGGTATAATAGATACCAAAATATTAGCGCCAATTATATAAAATATTAGCTAATAAGGAGATTATATGGTTTAAATTGACCAATCAGATTGTTTTAAGTAAAAAGACAAATATTAAAAATTTTTTACTTATAATCACACCTCTATATAATCACGAATTTTCCTTCGCCCAAAAGTGTGATTATAAAGAGGTATGACTGTATAGGAATATGGCATCATCATTAACTGGAGTTTTTACAAATGAAATTTTTAACAAAATTAGAGAAACTTTATTTCTCTACAACAGTCCTTGTTAGAAATTTAAGGATAAAATAGGAACATAACAGGATAAAGGAAATTTTGTTGAGCCTTGGTCGGTCTAAACTGGAATACTTAGAAATTAACTTAAAAATTTCGATTAAAAACTATTATTTATTAATGCTTTTCTAAAACTTTACTTGTTAGATAATTAATAATGGATGTCTTTCTGAAACTTCATTTATCAGACAATGATAATGATTATACGAACCTTGCTTAAAAACAAAATTGTTGTAGAACTGAATAACATCCATTATGATTTCATGTAAATTCTTCATACTTAATATAATTCTTGAAAATTCTTCGATACTATAAGAAATTATAAAAATGACTTAAATTACCTCTGCTTCAAGAAAAGTTCAATATATTAACTTTATCGTAAGAATTATTAATTGTTGTTACATGAACAGATAACACATAAAATAAAATGAAAAGGTTATTATTACCAATAATTAAAAACACAAACATTAACAATTATTTATTTGTGAGTTACTATTAACAAATACTAATACTAAATCTGCCTAAATTATTCAAGAATAAATGATTTAATTCATAAAATTTCTTTAATATATATGATAATGAGTCAGAATTAATATGAATTGTCAAGTATATCACAGATATCAAGACATTCAAAATTCTAACTATTAATATTAGTTGAATTATTCTGTTAAGAACTTGGATACGAAGAATATTAAGAGTTATTTAAACAACCAAAATTATAAAAATTTCAAAGGTTATACAAAACTTAGATAAATTTGAAATATTTATTTACGATGAATAGATGATAAAACATATACTAAACCTACTTTGACTAATTTTATTGTATAATATAAACTTTATGATGAAGTAATATTTGTATTTAAAATGATAAAATACAATGAGCAAATCAAATATTGTGTATCTTTGTTTATTTTACTGCTTTTTTTCCTTTTTTTTTCTTGATGCTAAAACTTTGCATACTTCTCTTTCTTTTTTTAGATTGATCTTTGTCTTCCTGATCATTGTTTTTATCCATCGACTTAATATGTTCATCAGAAGACATTACTCTTTCTTCTTTATAATCACTATGTTGTTCTCTATTATCATGATTCCTAGATATGCATGCTTTTCTTTTTCAATCGTAGAGTTGATTTTTGTTTCAGACTTAGTTGTGTTATTATTACGATTAATAGAACAATGATTATTAGATGTAGCAGGCTTATTATTATCAGCAATAATGTCTAAAATTGAATGAGACTTTGATGATTTATCAGATGAAATTTTGGTAATATTAGAACTATATATTTGTGACTTCAGAAAGTCGAAATCTGTAGCCTCTATCATCAATTTACCAGAATCAGAGAATTTAATGAATCCTGATATAAGATAAGTATTTCGTATTTTAATATTGATACCTGATGCATCCAAATACTTAAATCTCATAGATTGAGAGTTATAAAGAATAATAATTTCTATCTTAACAATGGATGTTCCAGTAACTGAATCATATTCTACACACTCAACTCCAAAATGAATAAATTCTTCTATTTGTTTGGGGTTATAATTAACACTAGCAGAAATCATACAATGAGAAGTACATATTGGTACACTTGTTATTGTAAAATTCTCATTCAGGTTTACCAGAATCAATGATGCTAGCATAAGTCACAGTTATATTTTCTTCAGAATTTTCAATTAAAAGTTTATCACAAACAAATACAATATCTCCAGTATTGAATATTTGAGCTAATGTTTCTGAAGAAAAAAAATATTTCCATTTAATAATTCATGATGTCTGACTAGAAAGTTTATATCTAGCAGTGCTATAAGAACATGATCGATTATTTTTTGCAGAGGCAATAACAATAAGGAGAGCGATATGAGATAGCATATTTTAAATTTATTGAAAATATTGGTAAAAAAAAATAATTATTTGTTGCTAATGATATGTTAAATCTTCACTTTTATATAAAACTACGATTTGTAAATTTATATAAGGCATTAATAAATTACTACTCAAACTCTAAAAATTTAAATCTCAGTACTTTAATAAAAAAAAAAAAAATCATCTAATCCATTTAACTATTTAATAATAAATCCGAAAAATATTTGTAATAAAGAACTTTTATGCAACCTATTGTTATTATATAAAAATAACAACCAATGAGATGCCTAATTTAGACAATTGATACTTAATACTTACGACATATCTTTAAATAACACTAAAATCATTTAACAAAATATAAATAATCGACTACTTATTCATACTTGCAAGATCTACATATTTGTGTTGTACGTAAAGAATTTTCACATGTTAATATTGACATAACATTTATATAACGATAATTAGTAATACTTTTATCATTTTCGTTACTTCATAATTAGCAGATTATTACTAAATTATTATCACTTCATTTTTAACCAATAATTACCAAATTCTTGCATAATAAATTCTCGTTAATACATACTCAGAAGTTATTACTTAACTCACCTTTGGTAATTAGCTTATTTTGGCTAAAAAATTTTACTATAAAAGAATAAAAACCCAACAACGGAATTTAAATTTATTTTGTATACAAAAACTCATAAAAAAAAAATTATATTATAAGAAATCTTCATAAACAATTAACTATATGCGAGAATATAATTTAAAAATTGCCACATATCAGAATTTCTTTGACGATGACAACACATAATGAGACACTTAAAATAAAAAATAAAAAATTATCTACTTAAACTCTTGCATAACTTATAAATAACTTTTATATAATAATAATGAATATGTGACATTACTCTTTTGTCATGTAAAAATTATATTTTATTAAACTTATATTTATAATTGAAAACTTAACTTAGCAAAGCTTACTGTTAAACTTTCCTCTATCTGTAAAAATATAAATAATCTACTTAGATTAATACGTAAAAATATAGACTGTATATATTAGTTTGACATATTAATAATATTGTATATAGATATTTATTAAAACACTATAAAATTACTTGCTTTTATATATATATATATTATTTGCAATTCATCTCGCAATATAACATAACATATTTATAATTATCATTAATTTAAAATATTGATTTAATAATTACAATTCATCTTACAATATAACATATTATATTTAATAATCATTATTAGCATACCTTTATCTTTCTTACACTTTACACACAAAATAATAAATCATTTAATATTTTAATAAAAAGGTTAAAATATTATTGACTATTATTAACATATTGAACTATATTAAAAAAAAAAATTTAATAATATAAACTAATTTACCTATAAAAAAATTATATACTGGCAACTGAGACAATAAAATTTATATCAATGCTAATATATTATATATATTTGCATATAATTTCTTAGTTCATTTCACAATATTTATGCTATTATTAATTTGCTTTCAACTTTGAACTTTTATAGAGTTAAAATCTTTGAAGTATTATAATAGAAATTATTTAGTAAATTGTTTATTATCAATTGAAGTTTAAAGCGATATTTTAAAAAATTTATATAATTAAAAATATATTTCACTTTACGTAAAGTTTAACTATAAAACCTATTCTTTCTAAGCCTTCTGTGCAAAGTTGCGATAATATTAAAATAAAAAACATTCGATAAACAATTAAACAATTAATTTACTATATTAAATGATATAAAAAAAAGTTATAAATAATAAATTCAAACTAACCTACTTAAGAATATTTTAAATATTATTATATACTGTCACTTAAATGCTTATAACCAATTTTAAATCACTCAAACTATGGTCATTATTGAAACTAGAAGAGCTGCTCGAAAAAGAAAAAGATTTCATAAAAATGATCAATGAACATGCAATGTGGCCACAGATAATTAATAAAGAAGTATCAGAGGATGCTTTAATTCAATTCATTGATAAAATTGATCTTAATAGATTGCACGAGAAACCATGTGCTATCTGCTCAAAACTTCACAAAATCGAAAATTATAAAAAGGTTTCAGTAAATAAAATTGATTTTTCATTACTAAGAGCCCCAATTAATCTTACAAACCCAATATTTGAAATAAACTTTAATTATAACCATCCTGATATTGATGCTTATAAATTACCTGTCCTACTTGATAGAGCTGGATTCATTTAAACTGAATCACATGATACTACAACTAAAAATGTAACTTTTAATTTACAAATCTGTAATACTTGTTATATAAATTTATAGAAAAATAAAACACCACCTTTGTTTTTTGCTAACAATATGTGGATTGGCCCAACTCTATTATGTCTTCAAAACTTAACAATATCTGAACAACTTCTCATCTTACCTGGTTATCTATGCATGAACCTCATACAATTGATAAACAAAAAACATACACACTATAAACTTAAAGGTCATGTTATAACACTACTTCAAAATCCAAGTTCATTAACAAAAATGTTACCTCTACCAATATACCAACTATGTAATTACTTGAAAGTTGTATTTATTGGAAAAGAAAACCCTTCTAAAAATTTGTTTAAGAAAATACTTCAGGTTTGAAAAAGTAAAATTTCAATAGCACTTCAATGGCTCTTCCAACATAATATACTATTTAAAAACAATATTAAGTTTGATGAATACTCTCTGAATCTTTTGCCAGAAGATGAGCTTCCAATTCTATAAATTTGACAACAACAATTGTAAATATTGATTCTCAAGATATAAAACATTATACTGGGTATATTCAGATCCATTAGATCAGTATAATAAAACAAATAACAGCTTAAATAATGATGATAGCAATTCTAATGAAAATACTGAACTATTTCACTTTAATGACAATAACTCTCTTAATAATACTTATGAACTTTGACCTTCAGACATAGTTCATACTAATAATGTACCAATTACTGTAAAAGAGGTTACTATTCAAAAATTAATAAATAATACAAATCAGCAAAAATATCAAAAATTGTTTAATTCTTCAAATAAGAAAAACAACCTCCTATAATTCTCATACCTCATGATAATAAACCATTAAATGAATATGAAGATGAATCTCTTTTACATGCAAGCTTTCCAGTACTCTATCTCTATAGTATTGAAGGTCATGAAGGTCACAAAATATATATATCATTAAAACAGTATACAAATCATCTTATGTGTTATAATAACTTAAAATTTAGACAGCATAAATTATTTCCATTTGTAACTTTCAATATTTTACAGTAATGTGAAGTGTCATCTGAAACATACAACTTAACAAAAAGTTATAATTTTGAATATTTAGCAAACCTAATTGCAATGCTCAATTCTAATAATATTTTAATTGCTATTAATCAAGAACAGAATAAACTACCTATTACAAATCCTGCAATACATAAACTACTTAAAAATATTAATTCTGCTGGTTCAAAATTAATGGCATCAACTCAATCATGTACAAAAATGCGTAATAAAATATGTGCCATTATTATACATGATGGAGACCTTCATTTTTTATTACTATTAATCCTGCTGATCTATATAGCCCTATTGTTATGATATATACAGATAAAGAAATTGACTTTGAAAATATGTTATCTAAGAATTTTCCAAAAGCTACAGAAAGAGCAAAACTTGCACATCTTGATTCTTCAGCAGTTTCAAAATATTTTGATGTTGTTATTCAAATACAATAATTGAATACAATAAAAAAATAGGTGTGTATTTGAATCAGTAAAAACACACTATGGTGTAGTAGAATACCAAAGCCATGGTACTCCACACTGCCATATACTTATTTGGCTTTATGGTGTACCAGACCCAATTACATTATGTGAAAAACTCAAAAATGATAAAGTCTTTTTTCAACGATTACTAAAATTTATTAATAATATTGTTTGAGAAGATTTTAGCCATTTATTAAATAATAGTGAAATATTAACTGATAGCATGCTTGAAGCTGAATATATAAGACCTAAAACAATATTAGAAAAATGAATGCACCCATCAATTATATCTATTCCAAACCCCAGATTACCTAATTTTAATGAAAATTTTTGGCAAAATTTACTTGCAATTGCAAAATGTACTCTTTTTCATTATTGCAATAAGTGTTATAAAAAATATAATCGTGGCCTACAAAAAAATTGCAGATTTGATTTTTCAAGAGAATTGGTTAACCCACCTGGCATAATCTATTCTGAGCAAGGTATTATTGCAGTCCAATGTGTTAATGCCTTTATAAATAATTATAATTCATATATAACAGCTGCTTGTAAAGGAAATAATGATATTAAATTTATTTCAACTAGAAAGCTTACTCTAGCATATATATATTACATTACTGATTATATTACTAAATTAGATGTTAGTACTAGAGATATGCAAATGCAAGTTTTTTGGCGTTGCATTACATAATGCAGTATTATGTCGCATGATGCATAATGTAATCCTGTGTGAATAATATAGATATCTCAAAACCTATATGCAGTGAACAGACTTTGTATTATTACTAAAAGGTTATCAGATTCAAAAACATAAACTATTAGGTTTTATAGTGGAAACAGACCTGGTAGATTGATTTTTTATTTGATTTCACAGGCTATTGATATTTATAGAAACAAGTGTCTATAAAGTAATTGTTGATAAAATGATATAGATCAAAAATACATAATAACTTCTATGTGTATTTTTAAATTTTAGGCAACTTGCATTGCATTATGTAGCATTATGTAGCATTATGTAGCATTCAACATCACCTGCATAATGCATACAGCACATCTCTAGTTAGTACATATAGTTCTTTTTTAATATGTGCTTTTACTTTAGAAACTTTTTTAGCATATGAATCTAATAATACATCATTAGATATTATAAACAAGTCCTGTAAACTTGTAACAAAATGTCTTAACAAAATATTAGGCCAAGTAGAACTTACAAGTTCACAAGTTTCAGCATATTTTTTAGGAATTCCTGACCACTACACTCTATATAAATTTACTTCCATATATCTAAATACATTTACAACATATCTTATAAATAAATTTACAAAATATATAAAAACTAAAGAAAATTACGAAGATTATAATAAAACAGATAATAAACAACAAAATAATGAAGAACCCATGACAGAATCATTTGTTATATCTTCTTATAATAGAAATTGATAGTTATAAACCTTCATATAGACTATCAATTTAGAGGCACATTCTTGCACAATATTTGTCTTTATGACTATGCCACCAGTATTAGAAAAATACCAATTAATTCATATGAACTATCAATGTTATCAAATTAAAGTACAAAAGAAGGAAATACCATAGTAGACCATTTTTATTTTCATGGAGGTAATAATAATTATAATCATACATATATAGATAGTAATATTCATTCACAATATAAAACTCATCTACAAATTCATCATAAACACAAAACTGAAAGAATAGTTATACTTCATAGCAAAAAAATTTCCAGAAAAGATGACTATAAAAATAGAGAATATTATAGCTTATGTATTCTAACACTATTCAAACTATGGATAACTATTCATAACCTTATAGAAAATTATAATTCATAGTTTGAAGCATACCAAGCTTTTTTAAATAATTCATCTTTATCACCACGTTTATTATCTATAATAAACAATATTGAATTATTACATAAATGCTCTGAGGAAACAGCTTTAGATCAGAAACTATGCCAAAATGCCAAATTTGATCTTGCTTTTGCAAAAGCTTGTCAAATAGATCGCTCTGTACCAGGATATGTTTAATGATAATAATCATAAAATGACAAATCAACTCGAAGATAAAAAAATAACTAATTTTGATCCTGAAAAAATTATAAAATCTGGACTAAAAAATATCAACATTGTTAATATTGTAATGAATTTTTTGTATACTCAAGGCAGGTTTATTTTAGACTATCCATCAATTATAATGAACCCAAATATTACTAATATTTATAGTATAAATAATACTCCTATAATTCATAATAATACTATATGTTCAAGTAACTTACATAATGATGAACTTCTAAAAATATGGCAAAAAGTAATAACCTCACAAAATTCAATTTAGCAAGATTGTGAAAATGATATAAATAATACGAATAATAGTATATCTATTAATGAACATATTGAATTTCAACAAAATTTTTGACATATAACACTTGAAGCAAATTTAATTAAAGATACTAAAGATCCCATTAATATATATTCAGCTAATTTAAATAATTGTAAAAAAAAGCATACTATTTTGTATACAGCCATCAACAAAGAAATTATTCAATAAGTACAAACAAACCTTGTCAGTTACTTTTATTCCTCTCTGGCGCAGGAGGATCTGGAAAATCAGTACTTATACATGCAATAAGATCTTATTTTAACCATTCTTAAAGCTTGATACTTTACTTATTCTAGCACCTATAGAAGTCGCAGCATCAAACATTGCTGAAAATACAATTCATTTAGCTTGTAGATTTAGATTTGAAAAGAATAATATATATATATTAGCTCTTTGACAGTCTTGCCAGAGCTCAAATACAATACTTTATTAAACAAGCTCAGATAGAATAAATAATAACAGTATAAAAATTGCAAGCCCAACATCACCCAGCTGCATCTAGTGTGCCCAAGAGTGACGTGTCGCACCAAACTACATATAAATTGGAAGACTTGTCAGCCCACCAAGAGCCTATCCCTTCATTCTTACTTTCTTCACCAAGAGCAAAAGAAAATAATATTCTGTATTCTCAATACTAGAACATACATCAAGAAGAAAAGGAGCTTATATACAAAAAGATACAAAACAAAAAAGGAAAAAAAATAATGACTAAAATTGGAGGAACAAAAAATATAAAAAAAGAAAAAATAAAGAGATAAGCCCTGATAGGCTGAACAAGAAAGCTATCTCCCATGAGAAATAGCAGCTACCACTATCAAGAAGTAGCACAAAAACGAACAAAAAATAAAAAAAGAAAATACACTATTATAATCTGTGCCAGACAAGTATAAAAATTATATAACAAATACAACATTTGTATATCTCTACTATAAAGCTTTGCCTTAACATCATTGTTTCTTTCCGACCATACAACCAACTCCGGAATATTTGGTTCTGACCTAGAACTTAGGACCTGTCCAAATTAGTAGCACTGTATCCACCGAACATGTGGTTATAATCTACTAGGCTTTCTGGATTTGAGATGTAAATAATGTCAATCTTTTGGAGGGAGTAAGCCAAATCCCCACTTTTTGAAAAAAAATTTTGGAAAACCGAAGGAGAGCAGAAATAAGAGAAGAGAGTTGCAAGTACTTTCAAAATTTTTTAAATGAGTGTGTTGAAAAAGCAGAGCTTCTTGTTGTTTCCCCTGTGTTCTTCATTAAAGTAATGACTTAATAGCTTTGTCAACAGAGTTGGGCCACCCCACCTATACTCCACCAAGATTTTTTATACAAGGGCACCACCTGCCAGTTATTTTGTATAATAACACTCCTGGCTTGTATGCCGAAAGTCCTTCTTTAAAGGAGTTTCCGAGAGTAGTATTTGACCTCTAGACAAACCACTGTATTGGCCACGACTCTCCAACAAGTAGTTCTGGTTGTTCTTTAGCAGAAAAATTTTTGGTCCAGGTGATCTTTGTGAAGAGTTGGGGAAATAATATATTTAAAAACACACTGTCAAATAAATCACTACATCAGTTTCAAAAATTCTGATCAAAAATAGAATACATTATTATAGATAAAATTTCTATGGTTGGCCAAACACTTCTTGCTCAACTTCATGCCTTCTTAAAAAAAATTAAAGTGACAGATAATTTTTTACTATTCGCTGGTATAAACATTTTCTTTGCAGGTAACTTCTTACAATTACCTCCAGTCCTAGACCTAGCACTTTATATTCCAAACAAAATCACTCAAATCAATTCCATATCTGATTCCTAACTTTTTAACAATCTTGATATTCTCTCAAAACATGCAAAAATAAACATACAATTAATTCCATACCAATAAATTTCAAGACAGTAATAAATACAATAGGAAGAAGCCTTTGGCTAAATATCAAACATGTAATTTTTTTAAAAAAACCAATGAGACAGATTAATGTTCTATTACTTGCTGACATTTTTGAAAATATATATAATAAAAATATTTCAGAAAATCAACAAAATATTATACAATCAAAAATTCTTAGAGATAATCAGATCAGCATGTCAGAATGAAAAGATGCTACTTTCTTCATAACAAGAAATGATATTTGAGTTCAACTCAACTTTGATGCAACAAAAGAATATGCATGTCATTTCAACCAACCACTCATATACTCTTGTACAATAGATTCATACAATTGAAATATCCTCAATAGTCAAACATGTTTAAAATTCTTATCTACCTCTAATACAAATGAAAATGTACTTTGTGGCATTTTACCTTTATCTATTGGTATAAAGATTATTCTAACTATTAATATATGCACAAATGATAACTTAGCCAATAGAACTCAAGGAATCATTTGACAAATTGTTTATGATATAAACTCAATTGATCTAATTCAACATCTCTTCATGAAAAAATAATTGTATTAAAAAATCTACTGAAATACATTGTAGTTGAATTGACTAATACAACATGCGATTATATGAAAATCTACTATCTAACCACATACCCGTCTACCCAATCAAATGCAACTGTGTACATACTATTTAGAGGCATAACGCTCCAAAAATTCAAAAAATTTTTAATGTTTTCAGCTCACTATAACACTATCATTTGCATTTACAAATTATAAGTGCCAAGGCCAAACTTTCAAAAAAGTTATTATTGACCTTGCTGAAAACAATACAAACAATACCACTTATGTCATGCTTTCTCATGCGCAAAAGTTAAAAGATATACAAATTTTACAACTATTCAAAGAATCCTTCTTAAATATGAAACTACCATTATCACTTTATATGAAACTTAATTATTTAAATGAATGTACTCAAAAAACTATACAATTAGAAGAATGGCCAAATATACAAACTTAAAAAATTTATTACTTTATATCTAATTTAATATAAAAATAAAAAAAATATTAATACATATTAAAACTTCTAATATGAATTCGTAAAATTGATATCAAACTATAATAAATAATTATTTCCCTTGAAATTATGAAAAAGAATTATATTAATTGGATACAACTAAATGCAGCCTTAAATTTTAAAGAGATACACTACATAACTCATTATATTTAAACTCACTTCTAGCAAACCACCATATCATAAACTAGATATATCACTCTTCAAAAAACTTTTCTTGTATAAATTAAAATTGCATATTAACATACTTACCAAGATGAAATGACTATTTAAAAGAATATATTACTACTAAATACACAACCTAAGTATATAAGCTAAATATAAATATCAAAGAATATGTATTTAATCTCAATACACTTACTTTATTCAAATCAATATGTGAAAAATATTCAATTGCATATACTATAAATTATTAAAATAAACAAGACCAATACTAACCTTAAAAAAAAAACAAAAAACGAGTACTTATTTATATAAAGAAAAAGTTAGTACCTTCTACCAATTAATCTTCTGCCATATTTAACTATAATACTATATACAAAGATTATACAAAAAAATTATAAACTCTTGACCACAATTGCAGTATTCAAACAATTAATTAATTATTATAAACTTTATACTTTATGCTATAACCATTAAATACAAATATATAAATTAATTAAGAAAACAATTACTAACACCACCAGTACAATTAAACAATTGATTCTTTAATCTCGCATCCCACCAAATTCAATACCAAAATAAATTCACAACATATATTTAAAAATCATACCTAAATTCTAAACTTCGAAAAAAATGCTGAACAAAACACCTCCATTCCTGGTTTTAGCACGACAACGTCGCATAGCTATCTAGTTTTTTTAGCTAAGCCAATTGGAGCAAGCTAAATAAACTATGACTAAGCTGTAGTTAACTTGTAATTTTTTCAATTAAAAAAGTTATATATATGTTGTAGGTGAAAACAGAATTTAAGTAGATTTGGAATTTTATATAAAAAAACATTTCGACATATGTATATACTTTAAATTCAATATTTGTGTATACTTATATAACTAAAATTTCGTGCTAAAACTTTTGTTTAGAAATCAAACTACAGTTATCATAGTAAAATCTTGAGTTATTATGATTTTTTTGTTTTCTCATTGAGAAAACTAAAAAATCGTAAATAACTCAATGATAACCGTAGCTTGACTTCTAAACAAGTATACCCAAATATTGAGTTTAAAGTATGTACATATGACGAAATAGCTTTTTTTTTATATAAAATTCCAAATCTACTTAAATTCCATTTCCACCTATAATATATATGCAATAGTTTATTTATTATATAGCTATAGAGCAAGTATTTAATTATACAGAATTTACAAAGCAAATATCAAATATATAACAAATATTTAATGTCCAATAAATTTTGCAATATAAAGCATTTCTATATTGTATAATGTGTTTTTAAAATCATTTATAAATTATAATACTGTACATATAAGTAATGATGTATGCAGATTTAGAAGATATTGCGAAAATATTACTATATATTAATAGTTTAATTTTGACTAAAAGCATTACTAAAAATTTAATAGTATAATAGTTGCAACATTTCATATTTTAGTGATTAGCATTTTGATTGGCTTATGGCTCTAAATTAGCTCACATCATGTAAAGCCAAGCTGCTAGTTAGCTAAACAGTAAATTGATTGGCTTAGCTGAGCTATTTCACATCTTTACTGGGGTTTACCATATTAGCGAATTTTTCAACTTGGGCCTTTTTTCTAGTCTCCAGATTAGAGATGGGCAAGATAATAAGTAAGTAATAAATATTTTTTTTCACTTATATATTTTTACATATTAGTACTTATTATAGCTTATTATGACTGATTATTACTTACTATGATTCACATATACAACTTAAATGATATAATTTAAAATCTGATCAGGCTCATTTTGCAAACACCACATTTTTTTTACTTATTATTACTATTACGTAATAAAATTTGGTAGTAATATTTCTTAATATTAAGTAATAATACATATTAACAATTACCTATCTACTTCAGATCTAATAGAAAATTATTAACTTAGCAGTAAGAACCCTTAAATAATAATTACACAAATAGTCAACTGATTTGTCCATCTTACGAAGTACCCTAAAAATTAAAAATCTCCTAGAAAAATTAATGTCTAACTGATTACTCCACTCTTTAACTAATTACTTTTTAGGCCACACAAAGTAAATTTTTTGTTTTGCATTATCCGCTAATCGATTTTTTCAAATTTTTGATTTTTGATTTTTTTTAGTAAGAGTAGAAGTTGCATGGGCCTTTGAATTCTTCTTATAAGAATATACAGTTTATCCTCGCTAATATCAACCCATTTGGGTTTATGTTATTTGCCTGACAACAATATCTTTAAAAATATTATTGGTAAAATAGTTATAAATATAACCTTACTCATTCGATTTTATTAAGCTAGTTGATTCAATTTTGATTATCAGCCAAATTTTGATATTAATTCAATTCTGCTGATTTAATTCTGGTTGCACTGCATTGTGATTTAAATTAATTTGAAAATACGTATACTGCAGGAATCTGTACAATAAAATTAATACTATATTAATAATTTTAAATTTGTATTTGCAGTTACATATATACATATATACATAGCTTATAACAATGCATTTAAAACTTTTTAAAATATTATATCGCCAATTATTAAATAAATAACTACAAATTTTTTTGTAAATTGAGTTATTTAGAGAATATCAAAGTTTAATCAGTGATAAACATTATAAGTAAAGTTAAATTGATCGTATGATTTTTATAAATAGTAATAATGGTAATATGCATTTTGTAGTTTTTTGACAATCACTTCTGATTTAATTAGTAAAAAAACATTTGTCTAAAATTTATTTTTTTCTAAAATAAATTTCAATTTCAATATGGATATAAATTCTCTTATTAACCATGAAGAAGATATCTATATTAATTATGAACAAAGCAACTGTACTTTCATTAATCTGGTTGATATTAACTATAAACCAATTAATAAATTAAATTATAAACCAAATAATGAATTTAATTATGAACCAATTGAAGAATTGCTATCTGATAATACTATAAAAGATAAAAGTTCTGAAGATAATTATTATGAATTATTGGATGAAATATTATTTGACAATACAATAATGGATAAAGATCCTGATAATAATTTTTCAGCAAAATCTTTTTTAATGAATTGAGTTATTCTTAAGAAAGTTTTAATGAGCTTGATTATTCACAAGAATATTTTAATGAATATGGATTTTCTAATTATTATCAAGAAAATATAATTATTTATTTTTAATTTTATAAAACAAATTTATTATTTTAATTATTTAAATAATTTAATTATTATTTATTATTTTAATTATTTAAATAATTTAATTATTATTTATTATTTTAAAAATTTAATTTATTTATAGTCATTAGTTATAATCAGTGTTCGAAATTAGTATTTTAAGAGTTCTTATAAGAACATAATTATAAGTTTGTGAACAATAAAAATGTTTTACTGTTCACTATTAAAAATTTTTTGAGAACAGTAAAATAAAAATAATGTTCTTATAAGTTGTAGATAGATGTGGACACTTCAAGAACATGGAACTCAGTAATCATCACACACAAGTGAAATCATGCAATGATGTCACTGTTTACTAGCAAATAATTAGTCTAAACTATCCTACACCTAACCCTAACACTAACTCTAACTTAGGCTGAACACTTACCATATAAGTGTGAAATAATGCGCAGGACATTATTCTAAATAATGGCTCAAATTAAGCTTAATTTAGGTCAAAATTTGAAATCACATTTCTGTGTTTTATTTCGTGCTTATACAATACTTATGTGGTAAGATAACTATAAAAATATCACTGGGTTCCCTAATCTTGAAACTATTCGATAGATAAATAAAATAATACTTAGATGATAAAAGATATATTATTAGGTATATAGTTAGTTGTAGTTTTTTTTTTTTTTTAGTGAGTATATGTGAGAACATAAACAGCAAATTGAGAATACTCATAGTTATTATACTGTTCATATAAGAACAGTAATTAGGCCTGAAATTTCGAACACTGGTTATAATTGATCTTGAAAATAACAATAAAGATAAATCTGAATATATAATTGACCCTAAAAATAATATTAAAGATGAATCCGAATAAGAAATATATTTAATTACTGAACAATTAAGAGTTAAAGAAATTATTTATTCACTTTTACCTATGGAATACCCATCTATATCTGAAGATAGAATTGCAATAGTTTATAATATTGAGGTATGGAATAACTTTGAAGTATTTATAAATAATGTAAATATTATTAAAATTTATATTTTAAATAAGAAAATTACTACATATCACCACTGGTGATCATCACCGGTTCTAAGATTAGTTAGGGTTAGGGTTAGAAATTAGAGAATTATTGTTTTTTTTTATATAATATATATAACTACTATAAG
>CAJVPY010000468.1:0-26698 GCA_910591965.1 Dentiscutata erythropus | reverse complement strand
GAGCTGTGAAATTTAAGGCATTGATTTTTTTTCAAATGTAGATCTGCCTGATTTCTATTGACGGCAGCCCATATGTCCTTTGCTCCGGTGCGACAACTCGGCATTTCGGCTGGTATGACCTCCGCTATTAGGACCTGGTCGCTCGGTTCTCGGTTCTCTGATCTCGGGCCCTGGTTCGAATTCAGCCCTCCTGTGGTACCGTTATAGATCACTACTACCTCCAAACTCAGGACTTGCCAAATGGGTTTTCGGTTATTCCGGTTCCTCAGATTTATTGCGCCAAAGCTCTCATAACTAGATGGTATGACCAAGATTACAGATTTCTAGATCCAACTGATAATCGACAACCGTAAACCATAATACAGGCTATTTTTCAAAATTTGTCATCCGTGGGATTTGAACTCTAGACCTGCCACTTGGAGAGGGTGATGACTAGACCACTACACTAAATCACCACATCTCAGTTGTTTAGAATATAAAAATACACATATTCTAAAAATTTTATACAATTTGAATATCTTTTTATTAATACATTTTTGCATTTTAAATTCAAACTTTACATATAAAATGTACTAATAAAAAGTTATCCAAATTGTATGAACTATTTAATTAGTACTATTTTTTTTGACTTTTATATATAAAAACTACTTTTACTTAATAAAAATAACTAAAAATCAATTTGTTCTCAAAATAAGCTACTTTAAAAATTTTTGTATAATTTTTGGCCCAAAAATAGTAGTTTATTTTTAGAAAAATATAGTATTAGTTTTTGCTTCAAAAGATAGAAGAAGCAAAATATTAGATGTGTCTTTATTGTCTTCATAGTCTTTTAGATCAAGAAAAAAAGATATAATATAATATTTAAAATTATTTTATATTAATCATTATCATCGACTATTGGGTATAATAAAAATATGCTAAACAAAATATTTATATAATAAGAAGCAAGACTAAGCAGCTATAAATCTAATGATTAATATCTGTGAAATATAAATTTTTTAGATTAGTTGTTTTTTAATTAATATTTCTTGTACTAGCTATATTTTAGTCTTTTTAAAATCATTCTACCACTATGGCTCTACAATATCAGTCAAAATTTGTAGAAGTTACTTCCTTTGTGCAGGTATTATTTTACTAATAAGTATTTAAATTAGTAAATCAAGTCTAGAATAATTAAAACAATATAAATAAGTTTATTTGATAATACTTAATAGGCTTTTATTTTTATGACAGATCCAGGGTGTAGGTGAGATTTTCTAGGTCCCATAATCAATTAATCTCTGATCTTGATCGAGATCTTGCTTGTTATACAGATCAACATAAATGAATACACTTTTTTTTTTGATTAATAATAATTTAACCAACCTTCTAACATTGCCGTTTTTACTGTTGTATCATTTTGTCGTCAGTTTGGTGTTGCAATTACTATTGTTGTGTTTTCACTTGGCATAGGTAAGGTGTAGTAGATTTAGTTTTTTTTCTTTTATTGTCATTTCATTGCATCTTTGATTTTCTTGTACTGCTGTTTCATTTGTAGTTTTTTTTTTTTTATAGTGTTGCCGTTTTGTCATTTCATTATTTTGTCAGTTTGTCATTTCATCATTTCATCATTTTGTCGTTTTGTTGTTTTGTCTTTTTTTTTTAATGTTTCGTTAGGTATCATGGTGCTGTAATTGATGAGTTAGTGTTAGATAAGGGATAGGGTTAGATAGTTGTATTATATTAGAGTAGATAGTATTTAAGGTTAGTATTAGTGCGTAAAGAAAAAAAAACAATTAGAAAATAAACAAGAATTATTCCCAAATAATTAGTAGTGGTTGTTCCAGTAATTATTTTTCTAAAAACAAATTAAAATGAATAAATTAGAATAAATAAAATGATTTTTTTTAAACAAAATAAATTAAATTAAATTAAATTAAGACAAATTAAAAAAAATAAATAATTTAAATAATTTCTGACTATTAACCCAACCACCCAAAACTACTACATTTGATATTATAACCTCAATAATTATTATATATTCTCCTCTTCTCATGTTTCTTACTCAAAAAATACTATCTCTGAGTTGCTTTCCAATTCTGTTAAATAAATAATTAAAATTAAACGAATTTAAAAAAAGCTAAAACATTAAATAAATAATTAATTTAAAAATGATCTATTTTTTTAAAAAAAAAATTTGCTTTATTTTAATTTTTTTAAATTATTTTTGTTATTTTAAATTATTTTATTTTATTTATTTTAAATTATTTTTTTTATTTATAACCCTAACCTTAATCTATAAACATATTTATTTTCGTTTATAAACATTGTTTCTAGAATTATCAGTTTATAATAATTCTCTAATAACACTCTTTTATTAAATTACTAAAGAGTAGTGTTGTATATGAGACAATTTTAGATATTTTTAGACATTTTTTCAAATTAAAATTACTCAAAATTTTATTAAGATAATCTATCTTAATTTTTTCACCAATAAGTTTAGCACCTAAAAAAATATATAATTATATATTTTTTTAAATTACTTTATTAATTAGTTAAACATGGGATATAGGTTTGGATGATTTTGAACAATCTTAAATATTGGATATTTTACATAGTGTAGACACGTCCCATGTACAACACTGCTAAAAAGTAAATATAAAGTTCTAAAAATGTTTATGCAATTTTAAATTTTACCTTTTTATTAATTCTATTAAATTACTAGCTTGTAAGCTATATACTTATAATTTATTAATTAACAAGTGCATTTTGTTTATGTCAATAATAATGTATCTTTTTATTTTTTTTTTCTTATCATTTCATATATAAATTTTATTTAATAATTATCTTCAATTACATAAATTATTTTTACATCAAACCTACCTAATACTCTTAACATTAATCCTGCACCTCTATTAGCGATACAAACCAAATTATTTAGACTATTCCAAATTGCGTGATAAATAGTATTAACCTAATATGATACTAGTTATCACATAATTTGGGACGTTCCAAATAGTTTAGTTTACATTCCTAACCTCTACCCTAATCTCACACGACTATCTAACCCTCCTATTAATTACAGCACCCTCTACTGATATAAACATAACAAGATAACGATATCAACAATGAAATAACACTAAAAAAAAAAAAGACTTGATGAAATGACAATAGAAGAAACTGTTACTAACGAAACAAAATATAGTACAAACAAATGTGATATTGTACTGGCAAAAGCAATGCCTTACTAACGACATTCATGCCTTACCTATAACAAGTACAACAAGTGGCAAACAAACTGATAATAAACCAAAAATAAGACCGACGACAATACTAACAGTGAAAAGAAATGACAACACCAACAATAAACAGTAACACTATACAAATAAAAAGAAATATTAATTAAATTATTAATCAAAAAAAAAGTGTATTTATTTATGTTGATCCATGTAACAAGAAAGATCCCGATCAAGATCAGAGATCGATTAATCACGAGACCTGGAAAATCTTACCTACACCCTGAATTTGTCAATTTTCATTATAGCAAGTCAAAAGGTATAGTAGATTTAACCGATTATAGCTATAGATGCTATCAATCTAGTAAATACCAGTTATTTTAAAAATATATTCAAGGAATTCTTAATACAGAATTGATATATTTCTTTAATAGCATTGTGCTCATAGAAGGACTTTTATATGATTAGCTGATGTAAATCAATTGCCTGAGTAACTTATTTATACACTTTAAAGTACTTTTTGAAAACATAACATTTCACTAATAAAAAATTGGTGCAAAAGTCATTATTAGCTTTAGACGAATGTTAATATTCACTGTGCAAAAGAATCCAAAAAGAATTCCACTTCTCACTTACTTTACTTAGAAGCGAATATTTTTATTATTTATTATAGTATTAGTCATCTGTATATGTAAGTTCTAAATACTGGAAATAGCCAACAAAAAAAAAAGAAGATTGAAACATTATGCATAAGATCCAAACCTAAAAAAATTTGTTATACTGTTTAGCATGCTATTATAATAAAAAGCTTATACTAATGCTCTTATTTTATTTATTTTATGTAGTTTGAATATTATAGAGTGAAACATTAGTAACTTCAGGTTAAGTAGTAGGTTGATAGTATGTACGGTATATGAGTACTATTGTTTCATTAATTTTATGGGCTAAAGGTCGTGTTGTACCTCTAATAAAGGTCATGATAATGAAATAAAATCGAATTGCTTTCAAAAGCTAATAAAGATAGTTTTGTTAATAATTTATTCACGTATTAACTCTTTTATGTGTTGGGTATTTAATAGGGCTGTTAATCAATCCGGTCCGGACCAACGATCCTTCGGTCCATCCAGGGATTGGGCCAGTCCGGTCCCTTTTAGGCTGGACCGAAAGGATCGTTGGTCCTATAGTAAATATCAAATAAAACATGTTAATTTTGATAATACGCATTTTAAACCAATTCTAGAATGTTTTTAGTTAAAAAGGCCGTTATTTTCAATTACAAACCCCTTAGTTTGTTAAACAAGATTAAACTATAATATGTGTATATAATGAGAACGGGCTGCTGCTAATTTAATAAATAGAGAAATTTATTAATGACAACATTGGAGTAGATTTATAATTTGCCTATGGACGTTATTTTGGAGCATGAGCTTGGAACTAATGATTCATTTAGCCGAGGATTTTTAATGATAAAAATTATGATTTGCATTCGCTATTAGTTTACCTCAAACTTATGTCCCGAAATAATGCCTATATGCAAACACAGTATATTGTTCAAAATCTGTATTAAGTATAACCTGCGATTTTAATAAGATAATTTTTATTTATACATATATGCAATAAGATAATAAGAAAGTATAAGGTAATAAATATAAAGCAAATTTAAAAACAATATTAAGCAATTAAAAGTAACAAAATATCTTCTCAATCCAGCATAGATTTTAATCATGATTGAAACATAATAAAGAGTTTATTTTGCTACATTTCTATTCTATATTATTTTCTAAATCATAATTTATATATAAATTAAATTATCAAACATAATTAATAAATAATTATTACATCTTATATATCATAGAAACAAATATTATAAATTTTAAAGCTTATTTATTATAAATACATTAAGATTCTTATACCATTATAGCAAAAAGTATTATATTAATCATCGGTCCATCTGATCCAGTCCTATTTGGTCCTGGACCGCAGTCCAGTCCAATTCTTTAAAAGACTAGCAGTCTTTAACCAGGATGGACCTGACGGACTGATTAACAGCCCTAGTATTTAATAATAAATATTACATTAATTCATTCCACTTTACGAGTCGGGCTTCTAATTTTATGCGATAAGTTCTTTGCATGTAATTTATTGGTTTGTAAGCTTCTTTAAGCGAGGTTTTCTTCGTTTTCTAGTATTAAAATGATATGTTTTAAAAAAATCACGTAATTTGATTGGTTAATTATCACGGGCAATCACGGGTAGATCGGCAAAATTAACCAATCATATAAATGTCTTCCTATGAGGTCCAATCACTAATCAGTATCAAGAAAGTAAGTACAAGAGTATCAAAATGGTAAGTTTTGCGCCCGTAGTAAATGAAAATCACAAGTCACGTGACTTGCACTTGTAGCTTGGTCTCGGAGACCGGATGGGCCCTTATTTGTAATACGTGTGGCAATTTTTGCGGCTAACCAGCCAATGGGCCAAAAATTCCTAATTTTGTAATATTAGCCAATCATATTAACTAGTTTATATTATATAAACTTTTAACCATTTCGGCCAAATAAATCTTTTTCGAAAATTTGGCCGGCAAAATATCTATGTGACGGCACTGCCTATACGTAATAATTTTTAGTTTGGGCTCTTATCCATAATTATTTTGAATATTAGGCCCTTATTTGTAAATTCCCCTTAGCTTGTAAATGGTATTCATAATCGAAAGAACTGATATTTGATGCAGTAGAAACTACAGTACATGGTTACAACATAAGCCATAATGGTTTCTACTGTAACCCAGGAAATTTTGACCTCCGGAAATTTTAACTTTTAGTCGGCTGATCCCGCGTGCATAAGCCACAGTATCTATTTTTAGCAACAAAATTGTCACAGAAGATTCAACGAACATAAAATTAAGCCAGAATTATTCGGAAATTAACTAATGAAATCACAGTCGCCTATTAAGTGAAAATTGGTCCTGGGCCAATTTTACCATAATGTGGGCTTATTTTTTAAAAATTTCCAATTTTGTAAAGAAAAAATTAAAAAGTAATTCCGGCCGGAAATTAGTAAACAATTATGTAATGCGGGCCAAACTTTTGAGAACCTCGGCCGTTAGCCAATCAAAATCGAGGATCTACCGTGACTATTTTGTTTCGGCAGCTATGGTTAATTATTTTTTAAAGGGGTGACGATCTTTTATTTACTTGAGGTCTAATTATAAGAGCGATATGTCTTAAAATTGGTCTTAAAATTAGTATCATAAGTCTTTTAAGTATTAAAAGTCCTTTTTGTCTTTAATGTATAGTTTAATATATTTTAACCAATTTTCAGTTTCGTTTGTTTCGCCACATTTCGCCAGTTTCACCAGTTTTCCACTATGCATTTTTTTAAAAAAATTTTTTTGGACCTTCGCTAATGCGAAACCCCTAGGTTTCGCCTAACAAATGAAGCTTCAACGAGTATGTAATTGGTGTATTTAAATAAATTATTTGATTTACAGTATAGTGTTTATTGTACTAGTGTGCTATCAGCTATCTGCTATGGTTCATTTTATTTACGTACGTTAAATTAATCAGTGTATAACGCTCTTATAACCGGTGTAATAGATTTAGTATTAGTAGTTGATCGTAATGGTCCTGTGCGACACGCTGTGTATCTTTGGATAAAGATATGTAACGATAAAATCGGCATCCATTTTAATATTAAGGGAAATTTATGGCCTAAATGCATTAATACTTGGCCGGCATTAAGCAATAAAACTAGCTAGTTAGATTATAGCAAAATTAATTTTTTTGTAGCATGTAGGACTAGTAAAATTTTGCTTTCCGACTTGGAATTTGGTCATCTATTTAAGAAGGAAAAATAATGTTTTATGGATTCATTTACGTTTTATAAACTCTAGCACATGTTTGTCGTTCTGTGCTTTTTGATTTTGATTAACCGATTCGTTTCACTTCGAATATCGTATTTATATAAAAAGAAAATTTGGTTATCGGTGTAGAAAGATGCAAGCTTTCGTATTACAGTAGTATATATTTTGTATTCTAAATAAGAACCTTAATTTTATATTCATTCTAGAAAACATCAATGTATTGTACAATAATCTTACAAAATACCATTATTATATGGGGTGTCCCCAATTAAAAGGGCCCATTTTTACAATTTTTTGAAAATTGAGTTTTTATTAGATTCATATAAATTTTGACATGATTGACTTTTTTTAATTATTAATGAAAGTCGATTTGCATAATAAAAAATTAAGATAATGTAAAAGAAAAATTACATGAGGCTGCGTAGGGCCAGCACGTCATGAGATTACCCGATAGTTACCTGCTGTCTTTAACCAATCAAAATCTTGAAATTTGGTTAATTCCGGATCAGTCCGAATATCAAAACAAATAATTAAAACTCAATTATCTCAAAATAAAATAAATGTAAAAATGGGCCCTTTTAATTGAAGACACTCCATATAGAAATGCTTTACAATTTTTTTTTTCAGAAAAATAGTCACAATAAAAAAACATTATTTTAAAAGGTTGTTTTACTGATTCTGTACTGTGATAACCTCGAAAGTCTAGAATAATATAAAAGCTAATAAACGTTTAAAAAGTTTAAATTAGGAAACTGATTTACGTTGTCAATCAAAACGTGCCATAGTGAGATTAAAAAAATTGTTATATATAATTAATTGTAACGTGTTATTTGTAACAACTTACTCAGTATAATAAATAATGTCGGACATTAACATAGATAATTAATCAATGACGCTCAATGGTACAATTAATTTTTATTAGCAATTTTTTAATCTCACTATGGCACGTTTTGATTGACGGCGTCGCAAATAATCAATATAATAATCAGAATCATTTCCTAGAGATGAGCCAATGCATTCATACACATTTTTACGCCCACATTTCATGAAATTAGTAAACTTTTTAAAAACGATAACCAAAGATTATTTGAAAATAAATATGTCATCTATTTATACCAAAATCATATTCTCTCCCGAAACCCCTCAATTCGAGTAAATTCTTTGATGTTAATTTAACTAACAGAAATCTCAGTTTTGTTCAAACTTTCTAACATGCTAATCGCCTTTTCATTCTTCAGACTTGCTGCTGATTTTAAATAATCTAAGCCAAGTTGCACATTCTTTTCTTCCCGAAGCTTTCCGTTAAGGTAAATATCCCCCAAAGAAAACATTGCATCAGCGTTCTTATTATCAGCCGCAGATTTATAATAGCGTATAATTTTTTCACATTTTTCTTTTTTTGTTTCTTCATCGTCATCTTTTTTAAGATTTTTAAGTAGTAAAGCTGCATATCGATACTGTGCTTCTACATGACCGTAATCGGCTGCTTCTTTATAAAGTTCCATGGCCTGCGCTGGATCTGGTTCAACAACACCATATCCATTAGTCAAATAATATCCCTTCCAAAATTTTGCATCTTTATTGCCAATCTCTGCATTTTCTTTAATACATTGCCATGCCTTTGCATGTTGCTTAGCTCTGTGATATTTGAGACCTTCCTCGAGAGGCGTGATTGTAGGCATGATTTTAATAGAGTTTGACTGTTTATCTTGTTTTTCTAATGAACTTGTATAGAATACTTGCTCATCCTTATCTCCTTCAAAATCTAATGTTTCATTTTTCTCTAGTAGTGGTTCATCAAAGGCAATTGGATAATTTACGGATAGTTTTTCAAGTTTTTTATCTAACTTTGCAATTTCTATTCGTTCATATGGTACATGCTGCCACGCTATTTATTAATTAAGTATAAATTTAAATAAGTTAAGAATTAAATAAATATGTTAGAATTAAATAAATATGGTTAATCTTACTTTTTGGAATTATTTTAATAAATTCTTCTTGAATCTTTTTATCTTCTTCTTTTTTAAATTTTCCACGTAAAAGTTTTTCTCTTTGACCACTTAAAACATGCGTAAAGATGTCTTTAATATTATTCCAACCTTCATATGGAATTTTTTCATAACAAAGTTCCCAAATAAGCATTCCAAAACTAATTACAAAATAATTAGAATAATGTTCAAATCTTAATTCAAAGATCCTTATTAAACGATAAATACCTAAACACTTCACAATGAAAAGTGTATTTTTTTTCATTCCTTATTTCACTTAATTCAGTACTTTGATATTTTTCTAATAATTCAGGTGCCATCCAATGTACAACATCTGTTAATATACCACTTAGGTTACTACTATCGGCATTTGCGACTCGTGATTTTTTAAAGCTCCCAATTTTTGGTTCCAAATCATCTCCTACCTATCATTTAACTTATTAGTAATTTGTTGTGTTCATATGTTATATGGTATTTAATAACTTAATTAATTACAACTTACGAAAACATTTTTGCACCTGAGGTCATGATGGAAAATATTTAAACTACGTAAATATACAAGGCCACGACAGATATTTCGAATAATTTTTATTTTTCTAGTCCAAGGAATATCAAATTTGGTATAAACATCTTTCAAAGTTCCATATTTAGCCCAATCAAGAACCATATAATCACGGTTATCAAAATTTGTGAGTCCATAAAAACGTAGAATATATGGTGATTGACTTAATTTTCCAAGTATTGCTAATTCACCTTCAACATTTTTAATATTTATGATGTGTTTACATGCAACTTCAATCGTACCATAAAACTTTTTAATTACACTACCACCATCACGAATATCATCTTCGGTTTTTACGTGAGGACAACTAAGTTCATTTTGATCAATTCTTTGTGCTTGTATTTCACTTGATTTATTATCGGTCTTAGATTGGTCTATTTGGGATTGTAAAAGGTCTATACTTGCAACAATCGAACCAAGTTTTTGATTGACTCCAAGATCAAGTTTCTTGAGAGACTAAAAATATATTGATAAATTTTAATATCATACTGTATAAAAATGTTAAAATTATCATTATATCTCCAATAATTTTACTTACTTCTTCGACTTCATTTAGAGATTCTTCAACCTTTTTGGCTTCTTCTTTTCTATCTTGTTCATTGGTGACAACCATGGCAAAATGTAAATCCCTCATGCATGTATCATAGTCTTCTGTCAAGCTTTTTAATCTTTCTTTAGTTACTTTTGCAGTAAAAAACTTTATAAAACCTTTATATTTCGATACTTTCTTAGTAAATTCTTCAATATTTTGTAAAGTATTTTCATAACGTTTAAAAGCCATATAATATGATTTTTTACGAAATTTTTCTTGATTTCCTCCAATATCTATTATAATTTTTTCTATAAGTTGCTCTGCGCTCTTTACTCGTTGAGCCAAAATTCCACAAATTTGTTGATTACATTCTGCATTCTGGTAATTTTCACAAATTCGCTTAGTTATAGTATTTATAGTACTGACTATAGGAACATAGACAGCCAAGATGGCGATAGCAGAATCGGCAATTATTTCAGCAGCGCCTAAAATAGCATCCTTAGTTTCACTCATTATTATTAAAATAAGATTAAAAAAAAAAGTTTTTGGAAAAATTGAATAATAATTTAAAGTGTGTTTTTTTTTGTTTTTTAAAAAAAACGCAAATACATAAATTAATTGGAACCATGTATTTATATACTTTTTGATGTCACACCTTTACGTATATGGCATCTTATCAGATTTATTTGGCAATAAATAATTACACAATAATAAATAGTTACTGTACTTCTAACCATCAATTATATTACTATAAAGAAACTTTAAATCTCTTAATGCGTAGTAACTGCATAGTAACCATATAGTTACGATTAAATTTAATAGTAATTATGTAATTACTACGTCGTTACTATGCAGTTACTGCATATTAAGATATTTAAATTTTTGTAAAATAATTCCGTGTTTATTCTAAATTTTCTGCGCTTGATAATAAGGTAAGACAAATGTTTGATATCGTGACGAATTGTGTAATATCTCATAATTTAGTAATCGGAATACACACAGAAATAACCTATTTTATTTATTTAATAAGACGAATCTTCATCGCGGTACCCACATGATTGTCATCAAAATATGCATGCATATTGTCTAACTCCAACAATGTTATGCCAAGCTCATAGACAATTGATGGATTTTCTTGTATCAATAACTTATATGTACTAGAAGCTTCTAACGGAGTTGATCGAATATTCCAATTTTTTCAATTCAATCTTTCGAATATTCGATGCCTTTTTAATATATATTATTTGCATATATAGAAAGATCAAAGAAGCATGTCGGAATACAGTAATTGGAAATTGTAATGTTTCACTATCTTCCAGTACAACATCACTACTATATTTGTACAAAGTTGTTGCGTTAAAGTGGCTAGAAGGCATTGAATTAGATTTTTTTTAGTGTTAGTGTAATTGATAACGCTAATTCATAAAAGAATTTTGTACGTACATTACGTAATGAACATTGTTTATCATTATCAATTGTTTTTGTTATTACTTTTTTTTCGTGCTTCACTTTTCCTTGTACTGACGAAACTAAACTTTAATTCTTTGTTCTACTTCGAATCATTTCTATTTGTGAAAAATTTTATTGAAACAGAAAAATGAATAGCTTGTCCATTAACTACGATAAAGGATTGTATTTTAAAATTTAATACTAGCCAGCGATTAAGCCTATAACGAGTTAAATTAACATACCTACTGCAATAAATTTTATACTTTACTAATAAATATTTTTTTTGTCACATATTTAAATAAAATACCGAGTCAAAGAAAAGCTCATAGTTAAATGTCATATCACGTCAAATTGTAGAAACAGCATCTCAATAAATTCGATAATGAATTTGATTGGCCAGTTTTGTCAGACAGATCAATTAGATTCATTGTTTAGTCCATCGAAGGCGATGCTTGAGAACGCTCTATAGAACTCTAATACCGGCCAACTTCCTCTTGGCGATCACTGACTTGCCCTGACCAGTATACGATCCGGGTTAGTTGTAAATATTTGACTTGATTTTTAAATATAGAGTTAGATTAGAGTTTGGAACCGGTTCTATTTTTCTTACGGTTTAACGTGGTTACGGGAGGACCCCTGAATATATGCATAAAGCCTTCGTCATACACTTAGGCTAAATTTTTTAGAACGTTTGTTCATAAGTGTACAAAAATAAGCTTTTTGATAGCAAATTTGCTTGACCTTTAACGTACACTTAATTAATAAAATTAAAAAAAGATTGGTGTTGAGAAGGTGTGACTTATACGGTTAAACACTAAAACTAACTAATCTAATCACTCAATCAACTACTCTTCAATTCCAAGACCCTAAAGACTTCGAATTGGCCAGCAGAAAGAGGCGTGGAAAGACTTGGTCCGAGTCTCGAGTCTTGCTGCGGCGTATCTGGCGGCTAAGTTAAGTATAAACCAAGATTATACTTTTAATGATTGCTATTGTGCTTTGGCGGGAGCTATGTGTTGTCTCTTTCCTTAAACTTTGGGTTGGGCAGATTCCGGGCTTCGATACAATCGTTAAGATTCTTAACGATTGTCACGTGAGTCACGTGATGTTACTTGAATATCTACTGGTGCGGTGTTCGGTAGTTTAATATGATCTGAGATTCTTACGTCACGGGTAAGAATATTCTGCAGATCGGGGGCTGTATTTGGCTTAGCGCTAAAGGTTTAATGTGCCACGAAGATCTTTCTAATTGATTGACGCTATTTAGGAAGAACAATGCGTTACGGGTACTATATGTGTATGTTTAAGGGTTTCAATGGCTAAGCGATTCTTTATTTCTAACTACTTTTTATATGGGTCGAGAAGCTTAGAGACAAGGTTCTATGCTAAACTAGGGTACTTAAAGTCGATACTTCTACTCGGATTTCGAAGATCAAGACTCTTATTCGGGTTTATCAATTTTACAATTGGATCAAGGTGTATTTTCAATCAATGGCTTGGAACAAGGAAAAAGATAAGTATCAAACTACTGGAGACTTCTACTATTTCGTAGTATTACTCAACTTGAGTTCTCAACTCCAAGTCTGCTTTATTTTCAGCGCGAAGTATCTTCGCTTTTATACTTTTACAGTCTTAATAAAATACAGGTTTGCATAAATTACATATAATCACTAAAAGCGAGAAAACTAATATACTGAAGAAAGTACATATAACTACTATCACTATGAAATAAGCTAAAGCTACTAAAGCTAATATCTAGAACAAAGCAACTATATTTAATAAAGTGACTTAAGTCACTAAAGCAGTTAAGTCCAACTACACGAAGTGGTTGAACAAATTCTATACCCGAAGTTAAGTAATATATAATTTATATTGATAAAAAATAGAATAAAATAGAAATATAATAACTAATATAAAAAAAAATATTGTAGGGTCCTCTCACAGTGTACACTTATTATTATATTGAATTGGTATATCGTACAGTATATATAGGAATATATGTATTCCGAATAGTAAATGAATGAACATAAATTACGAGCAAGGGTTGGGTGAAATTTTTGAGAAAACATCCACTTGGAGAAATTTACTATTAAATTTTGCCTTTTTTGGAATCTGGAGTTTCCTAAAGAAAGTTTTTTCTTTACTAAGTAAACATCTTTTCAAGCTTTAAGTAAAGTTGTAGAGGAGTTTCTTGCAATCAAAATGGCGGTTAAACCATTAAAATCAGTCCAGTGGATCGTGAAATATAAGTACTTTAGTCTTCATGACTATATGTTTTCTTCTTTATTTATAAAGAAGAAAACATATAGTTGCGAAGACTAAAGTACTTATATCTTGTGATTCACTGGGCCGATTTTAATGAAAAGATGTTTACTTAGTAAAGAAAAAAATTTCTTTGGGGAGCTTCAGATTTCAAAAAAAGCAAAATTTAATAGTAAATTTCTCTACAATTTACTAATTAATATCACTGGTTCTTTGCGGATCACGAATTAAAAATTTAAATTTTTGTTATACATTAGTTAATATTAGGTTAAACTTTATCTGTACACTTATTAAAGTATAGAAAACTTATATTAAACTTCTGTCATATATTTAAATACATAGTTTAAGTAATTGTATACTTCAATAATAAAATTTATTTGTACACTTATATAAGGTTTGAAGATGAAGGTTTATATATATAACATACTACATCAGTGAAATATATTACAGTAAACTTGCGTAAGTTATTATGCCCCAAAATATTGCGCAATAATTACGGTCTGGGCATAATATTGCACAATAAATTGCGAAATATTGTGCGATATATAATGTAATATTACGAAATATATTATGTAATATTACAGAATTTATTACAGAATATTACACAATTTATTTGAAGGGTTTTAAAATTTGGCATACCTCTAATCATATAATCAATTTATGTGATTTGAATTTGGGTCTGCATGCACACTAATTACATAATTGAATAATTCGGTATTTTAACCAAAATTAATTTATTTGAATATTAATTATATCACCACATTACATGAAAATTTTTATTACAAATTATTGCCTCATTATTAAATAATCATTTATTATAAAATACTTTCATAACACTTATTACAGCCTTTAACAATTCTACTAGCTATGCATAACAATGCACACCTATACACCACTTTATTATTATACTAAATACAGCTTTTGTTGCATCGCTAACACTTAGCAACACCCATAATATAAGGCTTGGTTTGTTCACTCTTTGCTATAGCTGTCATTTCTGCTTCGTTCCTTTTCCTAATTATTCAATAAACCCAATTTACATCAATCCTAATTATAACATCGTGAATACTGAAAGCCCAGGATGAAAAAACTCAACAATAAACATACCAAAATTTACTACTAACGGGCGAATTACTGAATCATGACAACAAAGCCATGAATCTTACAACTTCACTACTGAAAATGAAGACCAAATCATAATGCAGCCGCAAATTGATAAAAGCTGAAAAGAAAAAAAATAATAGTTGGAGAGAAAAGAACATTAGCTAAATGCAAACCTAAACAAGAAGCAAATAGAGCTATACTTTCTAGAAAAGGCCCAGAGACACCACTCATAACACTAGAAAAAAAAAGAAATGTATTGAAAACGTGTTTAAAAACTAGAACAACCTATTTATAAAACAAAATATATGTGTTCACAAAGTGTACTGAATCATAACAACAAAGCCATGAAGCTACTAGCGAAAACAAAGACCAAATCGTGATGAAGCAACAAAACCAAACTCTCACAGTGCCTCAAATAGCAAATCGAAAAAAGCTAAAAAGAAGAAAAATGATAGTTGGAGAGAAAAGAACGTTAGTTAAATGCAAACCAAAACAAGAAACAAATAAACCTATAATTTCCAGAAAATGCCAAAAGACACCACTCATAACACTAGAATGCATTGGTAAAGCAGTTGAAAACTAGAGCAAAACATTTGGCAAATGAAATCTATATGCTCACAAGCCAGAAAACAAGAACGAATAAGTGAAAAATCATACCTCAACAACATCGCAAAGGACAAAGATGAGACATAACACAGTACACTGGTACTAAATTATATAGCAGCTGCAATATGGTACTGAATATCCATCAACGATGAACAAAATGGCACAAAGGCAACGATTATGTCTACGAAATCCACACCAACGATGTCTTCAAGCTATGATAACACCAACGACATCTCCAAGCTATGACGACACCAACGATAACTCCAAGCTACGATGACACCAAAAATGTCTCCAAGCTACAATGACACCAATGACGTCTCCAGGCTACAACGAAACCAACGATGTCTCCAAGCTACGATGGCACCAACAATGTCTCTAAACAATAGCAACCCACAATAACTAAAAGCTAAAATAAAAAAAAATTGTGCATTAAGAAAAAAAGTGTATTGGTATTAAAATAAAAAAATAGTATTATTAAAAAAAAAAACTGATGATTATCAGTTATATGATCATCAGTTATATATAAAATTTATACGTAACATGTATATATGTCAATTAAACTCAAGTTTAATATCAGATATGAGTTTAATAAATTAGATTGATTATAAAAAAAAAAACTGATTTTTTCTTCCATAATATAGCTTCATTCTTTCATTTCAAAGCTTTCAAAAAATCGTTAATGATTACATGAACAATAGAAAAAATGAAAGACATATAATGAATCGTTCAAAGTATGATCGTTGCCTGGCTATTTTATAAAACCCATCAAATAAACATGAAAATTTGAACTTTAAAGTTAAGTATTGGGTTCTTAATATCTTTAAATTAAACATAATCATAGTAGCAAACCGACATGTTACTCAGAGCTATTAAATGATTTATAATCTTAATGAAAAAACTAAAAATAGATAAACGAGCGACTCATATCAAGTTGGTAACTTTTAAAGAAGCCATTGGATGTTTTGCTCCTCAATTCTTTGGATTTGAACAACAAGATTCTCAAGAATTTTTGGCTTATTTATTAGATGATTTGCATGAAGATTTAAATATAAATTATCACTATTCTCAAATTAATTATCAAAATGATGATATATAATAACTTGCCACTAAATTTAGCTTCTGAATTAGCTTGGAAGCAAGTTTTAAATTTTGGATACATGGTTTTCAGCAAACAAATTAGAACCCTTAAATACTGATGAATTTCCTGAACTTGATGTAATTTCAATGGGCAAATTTATTTCTTTACGAAATGCTGATGTTCAACAAAACTAACCCGACCACTAAATATTGCAAATGAAACATCCAACCAAGAAACTGAACAAGGTTTAAAGAAAAATGATGGCTGTCATTGTAATAAACCAATTTGTGAAAGTAGGAGTTGTTTTGTTATAAGAACAAATCTTTTTGTACTTTTCGTTGTGTTGTATTCACCGAGGTATATGCAAAAATCATATAGCACTTAATAGTTGTTTAATTTTAACAATCGTAATGGAAGTTAAATACAATAATTAATAAAAATAATTTGATTTGCATCGATAATTCTTTTTTTTTTAATCAATAAAATCATACCAATACTAATTAAAATATGAAGTACTTTAATTTACAATTTTGAAGCTATGTACATACGTACGCCAATTTTTACTTGACAGAAATTTGAAAGTAATGTCTAACAGTGATGCTAGGTGGTTTACATGATTTTGGTGGTGTGTTCGAGTTGTGGAAGGTCAGTTGGTAATACAAAAACCATGTATACAAATTATTTCAAAATTTTTTGCTTAATGTAAAAAAGCTGTAATATTACGTAAGATATTTCAAAATATTTCAAAAATATCTTATATAATATTTCGTAATTTGATATTCACAATATTTCAAAATTTCTTATGTAATATTATAGCTATTTTACATTTTGTAAATTATTATGAAATATTACAGTCTTATAAATTTGCTGATGTAGTATTCAGGGTTCTGTTACAGGTTAACTTTCTGAGATCTATTTTTTTTCACTGAAGCCATAATACTGACAAGACATAGTATCTTATTTAATTGGTAGCAAATTTCCTGATAAGTTATTAACTATTATTTATATAATAGTCTATTTTACTGACTTATTTTTCATTTGATGCTTTTTTCAGACATTTTATTTCTTCAAAACTATATTGCTAAAGCTCTTTTGCTAACAGATGTTCACTGAATTTAAATAAAACAAAAAAGCTTCATCATGGCGACTTTTTGGAATTAGCTCAAGTTAAAAACTTTGAACTACATATCAACTATATGGCATATCTAGTAAGATAAATCTAAATTTAAAATTAATATAGTTAGTATCAAACCAATCTCCTCTTACAAATAGTTTCTATTATATAAATCTATTTCTTAAATATCATAATATTAATATATGTGATAGATTATTTTTGAAGAAAAGGCTATTAGAAATAGTTCTTATCAGAAAATAAGATTTCAAGAAAAAGGCCCTGTTGGTGAAAAGGGTTATTATTAAAATTTGTATCAAGAATCAAGTTATTGTGGTAAAATAGATTGTCAAAAATGTCTTGTCAAAAAATAGGAACATCAACTTGGAGTAGAGTGTTAGCATGCCATTGGCATGCCAGAATAATAAAATTTTGCCAGATGGCATGCCAAACTTTTTTGTCGTGCTACATATCTTAACTTGAAGAAATAATACTTAGATAAAGTGGATTCGGAACATTGAGCAATAATGATTTAACATATTAATATTAATATAAAAGTTTCAAACTTTATATATAAAATATCCAAAAGTATACCACTTTATCCAGCAAACTCATATGATCATAAAAAAATTTCTTCTTGTTATTTTTTTCATATGTTACAATATAATTATGTTATTCCAATATTCAAAAAATAAAACTCAGTGAGGGACTCCCTACTAATCATGATCATAAATTGCTGGATAACACCAATACTGGGCAAATTGATGAATATAGTAATTTGGCTCAAACAGACAAATAATTGGCTGACACATGCCGCTGTGCAGCACATGTCAGCCAATCATTTGTCCGTTTGAGCCAAATTACCATTATTCAACAATTTTTGCCTAGTATTGTATACATAATACAAAAAATTGCTAATACATACTAGAGTTGTTGGTGAAACTAAATTGAGCTAGTGAAGCTGGTGATTATCTAAAATCTGATTGGTTATTGTAATAAACAGCCAATTAGATTTTAGATAGCCTTCAGTTTTATTAGCTCAATTTAGTTTCATCAACAATTCTAGTATGTATATTGTAAGGGGCTAAAGCGAACTCTAATATCGAAATATAGGCCTTACAAATATCAACTAATACTAAACTAATCCAAATCAACACCACAAAACACTAAACACTATCAAACCCTAGTAGTGGTATGTACAAAAGAAGGCATGAAAAGACTTATCTGAGTTATTAGGGCCAAATAGAGCTCTAGATTATGTTATGAAGCTCTAATTTAGATCACAGGATTATAGATAGTTTATCAGAAAGTTAAGAGAACAAATGTATATAAAAATATGCATAAAATATAAGTAACAATAGCTAGAGATATCTTTATTCAAGATGAACTCTTGGCTCTTATATACATTTTCGAGCTATTATCTAATTCGCTAATTCTATCTAATATATATAATCTATCTAATATATATAACAGATTCAACAAAGTGTGGAGACTTAGTATAGTAGTCTAGTTGTCACCCTCTCCAAGTGGCAGGTCTAGAGTTCAAATCCCACTGGCAATGATATTTGAAAAATAGGCCTGTATTTAGTTAATGGCTATGCTTATTGGTTGGATCTAGAACTATAATTTGTAACTTCAGTCACACCATCTAGTAATGGGAGCTTTGGCGCAAAAACCCAAGGAACTGGCATAAACAAAAACTCATTTGGAGGTAGTAGTGATCTTTGATGGTATCACGGAAGGGCTGAATTCAAACTGGGGCCTAAGATTGGAGAACAAGTGACCAGGTCCTATAGTAGAGGACACATCAGCTGAACCACTGGATTGTCACACTAGAGGAAAAGGTCATACGCTCTGAAAGTATAGACCAAGGGGAGGGCATCCTTCAGGTACCTAAAGCCTGGGCAGACCAATCCTTTCGAGTTGCCGACTGGAAGTAAGGAAGAGACCGATAAAGAATCTGGGTAAGAAGATGGTCTGAATGTGGGTATCGGGGTTGTTGTAAACTAGATAATGGCAAGAAATATGTAATGGGTACCTAATTAGAAAGGTTGGTGCTTAAGAAATGTCCGTAAAACAGCAGCACCCCAAAAGGTGCATGAGATACAAATATGGAACAGCAGGTTAATATGTACTAATTAGGAAGTCATTACAGAATATGCAGATGAATATATGTGTAAACATGTACCACTCTGTTAGGTTTACCTTAAGAATAGATTAGTTTAAGTTAGTAAGTCCTAAGGTAGAGTGCTAATTTCAATAGGGTAGATGCAAAACCCACTACCATATAGTGAGTAATACCCGTGGGTTAGAGTTATAATAGAGATAGTTGGAACTAGATAGTTTAAATGAGTACCCTCCTAGTTGGGGTGCAGGTATGGCAGATAGTGTAGAACCTTTGGACGGACTACTTAAATTAGGCACTCAAAAGGTGCACATGTGGCTTGATGTACCATCATTGTAACTACATTATAAAACTCTATTTACAGTCAACTCTCTCTAAGTGCAATGCAACAGGACCATATGTAAAAATTTTGCAAAATGTGCACTTAGAGAGATATTGCATTTAGAGGAGTAAAAATCTATAGGTGTAATAGTAATTGAGACCAAGAGAAGGCTTGCATTTAGAAAGATCTTTCATAGAACTTGCACTTAGAGGAGTTGTCTTAGAGGGAGTTGACTGTATATTCTAATAAAATGTTCTCTAGGCCAAAGAGGTTCCCTTAATAACAAAAAAAAATAATAATAAATTCAACATATCTAACAGATCTAACGTACCTAATAGATCTGATATATCTGACGAATTTGACATATCTGATAGATCTGACATATCTGACATATCTGATGTATCTGTTAGATCTGGCAGATTTTTTCTAACCCACCTTGATCTACTATGCCAAAAAATGATTTCAAGCCACAATTTACCCTTTTATATACTCCCAACTTAAGTTGAGTTTTACAAGAAAAGAACTAACCAAGTATAAAAAAGAAAAGAAACTAAAGATATATATTTTTTTAAAAAAAATTATTTTTTTATTTTTATTTTTTAACTACTTTCTATATTATTATTAGTTTCATCTAAGTCATTTCCAAATGCAGAAAAAATAGCAGTTATGAAGATCTAAAGAAGCTGCTAAATATTCTTAACAAATAACATTGCAATTTTTGACAAGTTCATATAAATAGTCTGGCAGATTTGTTCAACACCTATAAGCTTGAATATTTATAAATATGAATAGCAGCCATAAAGTAGTGGAGCATATCTTTGTTTACTGAACTATTCTTCATTCTGGGGTTAGTTCAGCAATTATGATACCTAAATAATAGGTATAATTTAAACTACCTATTTTGTTTTGCTTCTTGAAAAACTAGTTATAGCTTGGTAACACAGGTCAAATGAAGGCAAATTGGAAGCTGCACAACTGGTTAAAAACCGGAGACAAATCAGGTTTCGATATGTCTCCGGTTTTTTATTTTTAAATCAGTTACATATCGAGCACCTGATACAACTATGAATATTACAATAAATTATATTGACAAAGCTTAATTATATCTGGTTGTAATCATTAACTTTATAAATAATTCTATAGTGTTATCGGCACACCTATATATCACTGGAATTTTACTGATACTGTAAGTACAAACTGGTAAAATTTATAACAGTTATCGGCAAGCCTATATATCTCTGGTATTTTACTGATAAATAAATTGACTATAAGCACAAACCGGTAAAATTTATTATAGTTATCAGCAATCCTATATGTCTCTGGAATTTTACTAAAATTTTATTGATAAATAAATTGAATATAAGCAAAATCTGGTAAAATTTATAATAGTTATCGGCAAACCTATATGTCACTAAAATTTTACTGATAAATAAATTAACGTAAGCACAAACCAGTAAAATTTATGATAGTTATCAGCAATCCAATATTTTTCCGAAATTTTACTGAAATCTTACTGATTAATATTTTGACTATAAGCAAAATCCGGTAAAATTTATAATAGTTATCGGAAAACCTATAAGTCACCGGAATTTTACTGATAAATAATTTGGCTTTTAGCACAATCTGGTAAAATTTATAATAGTTATTGGCAATCCTATATGTCACCAGAATTTTACTGATTAATAAATTGATTATAAGCAAAATCCGGTAAAATTTATAATAGTTATCAGCAAACCTATATATCACTGGAATATTATTAATTAATAAATTGACTATAAACAAAATCCGGTAAAATTTATAATAGTTATCAGCAAACCTATATGTCACTAGAATTTTATTGATTAGTAAATTAACTATTAGCACAATCCGGTAAAATTTATATTAGTTATCGGTAATCCTATATGTCTCTGGAATTTTTTAATAAATAAATTGACTATTTATATTAATTATTGGCAGTCCTATATGTATTTCTAATTGTTCTAATAAATATATAAGATTAGTTTTTACAGTATGATGGACTGAAGAAGCTTCATCATCTTTACTAATCGCTAAAAGTAGCAATAGCACAATTGGTTTATATATTATATATTATAACATCTTCTATATTAATTATAAACTTTATAATACGTACGTAAAATTATTAGGTTTAACAATATAAGTATATATATTAAATATGAAATTTCCTATATACAGGAATAACTGATATATATTCTCTTAGATTTCTTTTTTCAACTATAACTGTGCCAGAAATAAATCTATCTAAAATATTATATATAGGGATTATGCAATCCTGACTTAAGTTATGAAAGTTTTGATTCCATAACTCAATATTACAAATATTATCTATTTGATAATGGAATCTTATATTTGAATTTTCTGCTTTGTACCAATGTACAAAAGCCAAAATATATTTTTTTGGTCCTTCAGGTAGAAGTACTTTGTGTTCGAAATAATATTGGACGAGACCAGAAAATATATCAGTAGAATTGTCATCTAATATGAATTTAACGAGTATTTTAGCTGAAGTTTCGTGCCTTTTAGAAAAAGTCGACCCAAAAATTTTGGCACCAATATTTACTCTTCCATATATTGTAATCTATTTTACCACAAAGAATAGAGGAACATTTGTTTGCTTTAAATTCAGAACAGTATGATTGAATGCTGGTTTATACTCAATTACTTTTATTGACTTACGTTAGGCAATACCAGTATGTGATCTGGTTTAATATGTATTTTGGCTAATAATGCAAAATTATAATAATAAACATTATTATAATAGCTTGCTAGTAAAGAATATGCTTCTTCTGAAAGATTCCTTTTTTTTATCAGCCCTTGTAATTCTCCTGGAAAGGGTTCCGAACTAGTACCTAAGTTTTCTTTGACATTTACAGACATTGAAAAAAACTCCCAGCGGTCATTTCTGTTATACATAGCAAGACTGCTATTCATTGTTTTTTGTTCAATGAATTGTAAACAAGTTTTTAAGTGACTTTCAGTATTTGGTGAGATCCCATCTAGTAATGAGTAATATTGCATAGTTTTAAGTAATTCAGGTTCAACTCTTCTGTTGCTACTATGAATTGAACCTATAAATCAATATAAATTCTATATGAGCTATTGGCATTTTAATATAATTATTGATAAACATAACAAAACTCTACATAAAACATGTTACCGAATATACTATAAACATAAACATATTTTAATATAACTATTATAAACATAAAACATACCTAATAAACTATTTATCCTTTCGAAACTAAAACACCAGAAAGAATATATAGCCCATAGTCCATAATGCATTCACATATATGTAAACATAAATGTAAATTAGGCGTTATTTTTTCAGGACCATAGGTTTTTTCAATAAGCTTCACCATATTAAGTAAGCACTAATATGCTTCCTCTAATTTGTCTTTACATAAAATTCGGTATATCTATAGGTAATTTAAAAAAAAAATTTAGCAATGAAAATGATTAGTATTATTATCAAAATTTCCTTATTAAATTACGATAACACCTATAGACTTACTAAAATTGAGCATGCCCAAACAAAATATGTTAAAATTTTTCTGTCATTTTCTTGCAACAAATTCCATGTTATGGAAGTTGCATACACCAGAACAAAAGTTTTTCATTGATCAGCTGTAAAACCTAAAAATCCATTACCTATTGCAATTTTGTAAGGTATATGGCCAATGTCCAAAGGAACTCAAATTTTTTTAGCCTGTTTGTCCATTAATTCTAGATCCTTGGACGTTAAAACGGCTTCTTCAATTTATAATTTTATAATCCATTTAGATATGCCTAAAAATAGGCAATGCATTGGATCTATTACAGTAAATCAGACAGAATTAAAATAGAGAAGCCAATACATTTCTGACCAATGGACTGAAGTTTCTGATGTATGCTTCCTCCTAGTATCTTCAGTGTTACAATCTTTCCACACAATGGTGTCTTGGCAAATTTTATTCAACAAACCAATTAGACATATCGTCAAATCCGCCTATACAATATTTAGTTTTTTATTTAGATTATATATCTTAATGATCTCTTAACAATATAAAAACTCATATTTTCAATTAAACATTTCAAACACTCACCAAAATTTGGTTGATTCCTATAATCATAACTTGCTCTCTTCAAGCATCTATGGCAAGCTATTCGAGCCGAAATGAATTCACACAACTTTCTCGCAGCTGGTATATCACTAGAACAGCATATTATTGCTGCTCTAATGGATTTGCCGGTAGGGCTTTCAAAGGTACTTGATAGTCTAATACCATCAAATAAACTTATCAACTAATTGACTAGAGGAGCCAAAAAATATTTTAATTGATATAATTTCGGTTCTATTGGCCCAGGAATTAACACTAACGTTAGAATATTCGATGGCTTGAATCGCTTATTACGTGGAAGATTGCAAATTACACCGTAGATGGCTCCAACACTGAAAAAAAAAAAATTTAAAGAGACAATAAAAAAAAGAAATCAATATATAATTTAAAGATATAATACAATAAAAAAAAAAAGAAATCAATTTATAAATTAAAGAGACAATACAAAAAAAAAATTTATAATTTAAAAAGACAATAGACTAATTGAAACTTATACCATACCTATATTGTGAATTGTCAAAAGGCTGAAACCAATCTATATTTAACATTATCTCTAGATAACAATCTGATACATCATTCTGGAAAAATGGCAAATTTTTATTTGGTTCCTGGAAGGTTTTCCAAATTCTTCTATTATAAATGTCAGTCACTAAATTAGGATCGACCAACCTCCCAACCCACTTTCTGCAAGAGTACTCAAACCCCTCTTTATTATATAACAATTTTATTTGGTTTGCCAAAGATATAGTAGGGAAAATCAGCACCGGTTTATAAATAATCTCTATAAAAAAACAAATTTTAATTGTTTAATTTATAAAAAAATTATTGTGTAAAAAAATTTCAACAAATTTTATTGTAAATTTTTTGCAAAAAAATTTACAATAAAATTTGTCGAAATGACATTTTTTTCAACAAAAAATTAATTCTTTATAATGAATACTTTGTGATATAGATATCTTTTTAGTAATAGTTAAATTACAAAGATGTCTTTGATTTGACATTGGGTGATTCGGAAAATCTTGAAAAGTGCAATAGCTAATTTTAGGTGCCATATCAGGTTTTTTGGTTGACACATCAGCAACGTTGTATAGCTTACAACATTTCTCACATATTGCATACGTGATCATGTGAGTACAAACTCCAAGTACTTTATGTGCCATACCTAAACTAGTTGGAAATGAAGCATATGCAACTGTGTCTTGAAGAAGCAAGAGATACCAGAAGAATTTTATTAAAGCATTGGTTGATACATTAGACATCTGGAACCTCTGTTGAAATTTAAGAATCCATATAATTATTCATGTAAAACCTATAGTAAAGTCTATAGGTTTATAAGATATATCTATGTCTTCATATGGATTATTATCTGGTGTATTAAAATCAATTTCTTGTTCGGTTAAATTTTCATAATGATCTTTAACCACATAATTATCTTCATCATCTGAAAACATGGTTTCAATTAATTGAGTAGGTATTGGTGCTTTTCTTCCTCCAACACAAATTGGTTTCTTCCCTTTTTTAGATTGACTTTTGGTAATGAAACTGTAACTTGCTTTATAAGAGATTTCAGAATCATTATCAGAGCTACTATCAACTTGCATATACTCTTCTGGAATTTCTATCTGTGGAAATTCCATTTCTGGAAAGTCTACTATGGCAGCTTTACTTGTTGAAGGTTCACCAAATTTGTAAAGATTTCTTTCTGCAATGTCATTTTTAGCCATATTGGCTTTTTTAGTTTTTGGATCAAAAAGGTTACCATTGTACGTATTACAGTAACAAGATTCAGGGAGGCAATTTCTTAAAGGTTTAGATTTGTTAACTTTTTCAATTGTTTTTTTAACTATTCAACTTTTTTTTCTGTAAACCATTATGATTAAAAAATTTTAAATGGAATATACAAATAATATAATGTATGAATGAGCGAGAGAAAACTGATATAAAAGTGAACAAATTAGAAAGAAAGCTTTATTTATCTTTAATAAAATTCGAATTGCCGATATGCCTTATGGGCTTTTTTGAATAAACTTTATACTCTTTGTTTTGACAATTAAACTTTCTTTTTAACAATTATACTTTTGTTTACATTGTCGGTATTAAAATTCATATAGACACGCCGATAGATCTTTTTTTATATTTTTATATCTATAGTTTTAGCTGTATATTTTTTTGTTTAATATTCATCAAATAAATCTTATACTCATTGTTTTGACAATTAAATTCTCTTTTTGTCAATTATACTTTTGTTTACATCGTCAGTGTTAAAATTTTATATAGAACTGCTGATAGTTCTTTCTATATATTTTATATCTATAGTTTTAGCTATATATTTTTTTGTTTAATATTTATCAAATAAATTTT
>CAJVPY010000467.1:0-26712 GCA_910591965.1 Dentiscutata erythropus | reverse complement strand
TTGCAAAATTTTAAGATTACTTTTTTGATTTAATCTTTTACAAATAGAAATTGTTTTTTTTGAATTTGGGATTTGTTCATGTTTTGCTAGCAAGTATAACTATAGTGGTTGAAAAATTAAAACAATTAATAAATAACATATATAAATCAGCATCTTTGACAACTGATTTATAAATCACTTGAAGCAAACATGGTTATATAGGTATAACAATCTATTGGCTATTTAGTAATTTTAAAGTATATAGCTGCCTTTTGTATGTAAAACGTATAATATATTCTCATTTAGCTGAAAAAATTGTTATTATTTTTTAAAAAAAAGTTTCTAAATTTGGATTAGATAGAAAAAATTTTTGTGTTACAACAGATAATAGAATTAATATAGTTAAAGCAATTTAATTGTGGGAAAGAATTAAACATTTACCTTGTGTGGCCTATATTTTCAGTTGCTAAAATAAAAAATACTTATATTAAAAAAATAAAAAAATTAGTTAAATTTTTTACTAAGTTTCTGAAACAAAGTGAAAGTCTCAATAAAGCACAACAACAAATTTAAAGTAATATTAATTCTACTAATGTATTAAATTCTAATAATAGCGATTCAAACAGTTTACAGTTAGCAAATCAAATACTATAGATTTTAAACAACCTGTTTTACAAAATATAGCTAAGATAAAAACTAGGTGGAATTCAAAATATTATTCATAGAAATGGCTACTTAAATTGCATAAAGCAATTGAATAGTTATGTTTGATGCTACCTTTATTTGATGATTTAAATAATTGAGCTAATAGTCAAAAACTAAAAAACTTGCTTCTTTTATCACATAAATATGATCTATTAAAGCAAATTATTGGGTTGTTAGAACTATTTGATGATGCTACTACTTATTTTAGTGACTTATGATATGCTATTTTATCAATTATATACTCTTTAATTCAGGCTTAAAATACACATTTACTAGATTTGAAGTAGCAAGTGATATACAAGATAAAAAACAAGATAAGATAATAATAAATCTGCAACTTAGTTAAATAAATCAGAATCAGAATCAGAAATCATTAATTTTTTTTGTTTTTTTTTTATCAATATATTAATTAACTAAGTGATTAGTTAACTTATCAATTGGTTAAGTAATAAATTAATTGACTAATTAAATGAACAACTAATTAATTAGTTGAATAAAATAATAAATAAAAATTAGTAAAACATATAAATTAGCAAAGTTGATTAATCAACTAAGTTGGGTTTGCAAAATTTAAATCAATTAGTTGTCAATTTTACAACTAATTAATTAATTCAATTGATTGTATTTATTTAATAAGATATAAAGCATACTATTGTATAATTCTCAGTAATAACCTTTTAAAATAAAATATTTGTTAAATAAATATATCTAATTTTTGCTATGAAGAGTTGTTAAATAATGATAGTAAAGATAATATCTCAGAACTTTTATCATATCACAATACAGTTACTACTACTAATCTAGCTAATAGATTTTCACAAAATTCCTTGATTATTAAGTTAATGCATTATATTTATTATTTGATTATTAGAATAAATGAATAATAATCAGTTTATTAACATCTCTTTTAAATTTTTAGCTCAAAATGCTTTCTAACTAGGATTAAAGAAATTTAAGAAAGAGCTATAGAAGAATTAAATATCAATTTTCAAATTGTGAACAAACAATAGCTTCAGAACATACTATTACTTCAAAAAATATTAATATCCATCACAATTGATTATATTTGTCAATTTATTTCAAAAAATAGTACATTAGATCTTTTAGCTAAATTAAAATGCTATTTACTATATATTCGCTACTATTTTTTGGCAAAAAATTACACAAAAATTTTGAGAGTAGTTTATTTTTGAGTAAGAAAGGTTTTTAGTTAATTTTTATAGTTTCTATATATAAAAGTCAAAATTGTACTAAGTAAATTAATTTTAACAATTAATGAAAATTGTTTAGAATTTAAAACTTTAAAACTATACATATTTTGAAAGTTTAAACAATTTGGATAACTTTTTATTAGTATACTTTTGTATTTTAAATTCAAAATTAAAATGCAAAACTGGACTAGTAAAAGTTATCCAAATTGTATGAAACTTTCAAAATATGGGGGTAAGTTAGTAAAAACACACCATGTTTTTTTTAATGAAATTTTTTTAAATCTTCAAACAAAAATAAATCAGCAAAAACTTAACCAAATTTAGTAAAATTTTTTTTTTTTTTTTTTTTTTAAGCAGTCTTGTCTTTATTTATTTGAACTACTATTTGACTATTATACATGTATAAATTGTCTTTATAGTGTATTGCTCTAATCTAAAAAAGACTCACCAAGTATTTACCCAGTTCGACCTGCCAAAACAATGATTTATTTTTCTCAGGATTCTTAACTTTTTAAGAATTTTGTACCGATTTAGGTACCCCCTTTGGTCATTAATTGGCTGTTGTCTGCTATGTCAAGCATACCTGGTTTCCCACATGACCCATTCTTTGGTTATATTCTCCCTTTCCTTAACTGTGCTGAGTTTTTCTTCTTTGCAGCTAACCTTGGTTCTTCTGGTATCTTTCTCTCTTGTGCTGCTTGATGGGTTCCTATTTTCTTTGTCTTGTTTCTCTGCCTCCTCCCATTTTCTGTTTTCTTTTCTCTTGTTATGTCTTCTTTCTTTTCCCATTCTATGACCTTTTCGCATCGAGAGTTCCAAATAAGCTTGCAAAAGTGTTTTGAGAAGCTGTCAACGAAGGTTTGCAGGATTTTGGAGATTTTTCCTACTTCTTCATCTAACAAGGAGCAAATCCTTTATACTTTCTACTTTGTTACCAGGCCTCTTATTAGTTCTTTTCTAGCTGAGATTTTTTCCTCGAGACTTTTGCCAAACATACTTCTGCTATTTTTTGCTTGTTGTATATCTTCAGGCTTGCTTTTTCTTTCTCTGCCTTGATAATAATAGCTAAGCAGCCTTCTTCTTCAAGTTTGTTCCAAGTTGACTGCAACTTCATACATTTGGCTAAGTGATCTTGCATCTTGCATTCTTGGAAGCAAATCTTACAAGTATCATTCGTGTATAGATCTTTTTTCCTCTGACTCAGGATTTGCATTGTTGGAAGCAGACCATTAAGACGCTTGATTTTGAAAATCCAATCTTTGTGTGCTTGAGAGCTTGTACATTTTCTACTCTTTACTTTGCTTATATCTTTTCAAACCTCTCTCCAATCTACTTCGTTTTCTTTATGAGTTGTTTCAACCCATTTGTTTATACTTTTTAGATCTTTCCATTTAGCGTCAATATATAGATTAGTAAGCTGTGTAACAAAACTTCTCATTGCATCATCTACTCGAATCTCTTGCCATCTTAGCTCGGTAATTGACTGTTTGTTCCAAGGCCATTTCAGGTTAAGAAATAAGGAACTGTTTACTCCTTCCTTTGCAAGTTTGTTAGCCTTTTCATTACCTTGCACCCTAGTATGTGCTTTGATTTTGTTAAACCGCACTCTTAGTTCTTTAAGTTCAATTGTTCTTAATATCTGTTTTAAGAGACAGAGATTTTTCCTTTTTACTATATTGCTTGGCTTGGTTTTATTTTGGCTTGCTTGTACTGCCTGAATCGATGCTGCACTATCTGTGTAAATGTTCACTATAGCCTTGTTTGGTGCAGTTAATAATGCTGACTATATTGCATCTAGTTCAGCTCTAGTTGACAACAGCCAATCTTTTATAGCTTCTTTAAATTCTGCTATATAGTCTTTACTTCTCTTGACTCTGTTTTCTGTAACTACTACCCATCCAATTCCTATTTTTCTTCTTTCTGGGCCTTCTGTTAGATTCAATAAAGACCCATCAGTATAGAAAGATATTTTTTTGTATGGCTTTAGTTGTGTGATTAGATGTTTTAGCTTCTTTTTTATTTGTTGTTCTTCTAGGGCTTGATTTATTATCTCTTTTTCTATTGGATAGATAGGAATTTCTTCTACTAGAATCTTGTATTTCTCATTATTATCGCTTTCGAGAACCTCTGGTCTGAGATGTGTATCTACTAGGCAGCTTACAGGGACTACTAACTCTCACACATGTACTTGGGAGTCTACTTTTTAAACCAGGTTCAGGTTTATAACAACTGATTTACTTTTTAGCTTTTTCTTGTACTGACATGTTTCTAGTGTCGTGTTCTTATTCAAGTTTTGTTCACAGCCTAAACACTTCTCAAATCTAACTGTGCTGTCATCTGGATTCAGAATCGTCTTCCAATGCTCTATTACATAGGTTTTGTGCCTCTTATTTTGACTTATTTTTCTGATCTTTAACTCATTCTTTCTGTTTCTTAACAAAATTTACTTATTTTTTCTTTCTATTATCAAGCATGTAACTTTTGGACTAAAAGTGTTTGATTCTGAAATCAGACTTGATTATACAGTTTTCTTTATTTTTTAAAACCTTCTCCTTGATGTTTCTGAACTATCTGGGCACCTTACCGGCAGCTTTGCATTGTTTATATTGTTTAATCTGTTTCCATATGAGTAATTTGCTACCTGTTTTATCGCATAATTGTTCTAGTACAAAAATTTCTGCCTTTTTCTTTTGTGCAAAGCTCTTGATCTGTTTTGGTTCTAGCAAGTTTAATATCTCAGTAGCTTCTTCTGTAAGATTGAGGGTTTTTTCCATCTTCTCTGATCTAAAACTTAGATTCATTTGTTTTGCCTCTGTTACAATTTTGTAAATTAAATTTTGTTTGAGATGTATTTTTTTCAGTCTTGCTAGTTCCAGGTCTAGAATGCATTTTGGACTTTTGCAGTCTATTTGTGCTTGATGAATTCTGATCCATACAGCTTCATTAAGATTACCTTGGCTATTTATTCATTTTCTGAGTTCTGTTACGTGATGTGCCATTTGATTTTGCCAGATCATTTTAAGCCCTGCTATGTTTTTGTGTATTAAAATAGCATTGGCTGTTGTAATAGCCAGGTTTGTTCTTTATCAGCTATAATAGAAAACTTTGCAACCTGTTACACTGCTCTTTTACAAAGATGCTATGTTGTAGCCTGTACTCTAATCTTGATAAAAGAACTTTGTTGTTAATATAGATTAGCTGTGCCTCTTATTTTCTTTTTCCTCTTTCTATTACTAAGAGCTATGATTTTTTACTATTTATTTCTATGCATTTATTCTATAGAATTCTTGTGTGATTTCGATTATTTCTTCTAGCTTCTGCTTTTTTGTTGCTATAAATGTGGTGTCATTCATATAAGCAATAACTGGAATCCTTAGACTTTGTTGAGTAGTTAGGTTCTTTCTGAGATCGCTTGGCCACTGTACTTCTAACTTATAACCTCGCTCAGAATTCTCTTGTATTTCGGTTACAGGGGGTCATGGAAAATTTGCCACACTAGAGGGGATATCACTTCTCCTTGATCTATACCATTACCTGCTACGAATCTCTCTGTTGTGTCTATACTTGTTAGGACCTCTATCTCTCTGCTTTTAAAAAGGTTTATGATAGTTTCAGGGATTTTGGTATAGCTAGATCTAGCATTCTTAGTCCCACTGAGTTATATGCTTTTTTCATGTTCTGAAACATCATCCATAATTCTTTTTTCTTTTCTTTTGCCTCTTCTATTAGATAGCCTAAGAGGTGTATGGGTGATGCAGTGCCTTCCTCCTGGTAATCCTGCGAAATTTCTCCCTCCCAGGATCTTTTTCTCTCCTATAATTTTGGCTAGTCTGTTCATTACAATTCTCACTACTGTTTTTCTAATGAACTCTAAAAATAAAATTGGCTTGACATTGTTGAGCTTATAACACCACTCTTCTGTTTTAGATATTTGGTACAAAATACCTAGCTTCTACTTCTTTGGTATTGTGCCAGTCTTTATGCAATTTGAGGCGAGTTTAATAAAAAAATTTCTTGCAAATTTTTCTGCCTCTTTAATTAAAAGATAGGTGATTTTAGATGTCCCTGGGGCTGACTTGGCTTTGACTTGTACAAGGGCACAGTCCCACTCTGCTAAATTGATATCGTCTGATATTTTCAAATACTATGTTTCATCAATATTCTCACTTGGAGAGTATTGTTTTGCCTATCTCTCTGGCAAAATTTTGAGTCTGTTGTGTTTCTTTCACGAAATTGATTTTGGAAGTGTTCTTTGACCTCTTCAAGAACCTCTTTTGTCTCATATAGAAGTTTAGCCTCTTCACCTATTTTTTTGGCAACTTGATCAATTTTAATTTTTCTAAATGGCCGATCTAACAAGCTGATAAGCATTTTCTCTGATTTGAAACAATTATACTGTGTCTTTCTTCTATATATTTTCTTATCTCAGCCTCTTCTAACTTTTTAATTTTTACTCACTATTCTTTGTGCATGATTTTGGCCCAAGATTTGAGGTTTTCTATATTTAAGATATCCGAATCGCCTAACAGATTTCTGTCATTGTTTTTTTGTATTTGGTCCAATTGATTTAGTAGCCTTTCTGCATCTTCTCTTTGAAACATGCCTTTTTTGATTTTGTGACAGCCTTGTTGCATGTCTTGAATACTCGTCTGAGATTACATGTTTTCTTGTCTTCTTTGCTGACTTGCAAGATTTCTGGTTTTTTCTTCTTTTTGGCAAGTGTGTGTTGGCAGCTACTCTTATATAGTTTTCTATAATATTCTATTTCTCATCCACATTTTTTGGACCTCATTTATGCCACTGATTTTTGAGTTTTTTATTTAGAAACTCTCTGTAATTTTTCCAGTCTTCTTTAGAAGCTTTGTCTATATCTATATTCACTTCTTTTCTGTTCTATCTTCTTTGCTTGCTAGCTGGACCTTCCTTAACTCTAGGCCTGTGAGGAGACTTGCCCATATGTGATTGTGGTCGCTCATAGTGCATATATCTATTTTGTCAACTTTATTGCTAATGATGTTATTTTTTTCACTGCTCCGAAATTTATATATAATCGATATGAGTTTCTGAGTTTCTATTTGACCAAGTTGGCAGGTTCATTGATTTTTGCACATCATATAAATTTTTTTCTCTAATGTTGATATAATTTTTTGCTTTATGTTTGTTCTAGACTGGAGCTCTTTGTGGCCTAATGTGTTATTTGTGCAATTTTCTGTGCTAATATTAAGATCCCCAAGAACAATAAAGTATTGTGCTTTTCTCTTATGCTGATCTAAAGTGTTCTTTAGCTTTTTTAATATCTCTACCTGTATATTTGGAGCAATATATACAAAAATAATATGTATTGTAAGCCCTTTGAAGTCTAGGCTAATACTTAAAAAATATGGGCTGGTTTTGTTTATCTGTGTGATGTCTTTCTCAGGATTCTTTTATCAGAACACCAATGCCTGACCCCTTCTTTTTGTTGGTCTCTGCATCTGCCTATATGCTTTTGTATGAGTTTTCTTTTTTAATTGTGAATTGACCTTCTTTACTATCAATGTTCATTTTACCAATTCCTAAAATATATATATTTTTCTCTTTTGTATAATCTATAATTGCTTTTAGCTTGTTCTTATTGTCCTTTAAACTATTAATATTGTGAAACCCTATATTTATAACCCCAAAATAATCATATATGTTTCCTTTCTTTCTTTGGGCTCTAGGAGTTTCATTTCGAGATCATTTTCATTCGACTTCTTTTCTTTACCTTTTCGTTACTGTAGGAGTTGGTTTTTATCTTCAGAAGTGTCTTCTATTAACTCTCTTCCTTTCTTTTTGGACACCTTGGCTTCGGTTGTAGATTCACCCAAGATGCTTTTAGGAGCGATCCGCGGGGGTGGCCCCTGCAGCTCTACTATACGATTTTGAATTCTGGGTTTCGAGCCTGTCTAACCTGTTTAAGATTTGCTCTAGTGTAATAAATATTGAGTTTTCTCTTTCTTTCCTTTTTGCATTTTTACCCAGATACTTTTTTTCTTCTTGTTGATCACAAGGGTAGAAGTTCTTCTTATCTTGGTTTTTAGTTATTAAGGGTTGTCTAACTATGTTGGAATTGGCCTTTGTACTGCCAAAGTTTTGCAACACTCCAGCCTTTTTTCTGGCTTTTCCTCTTTTTTCTCCTGTTCTAGTGGTTGTTTCCCCTTCTTCTTTTTCTAGTTCTTCTGTTTTTGGGCTTTTAGCTTTTTTTTCTTGGGCAAGTTTGCTCTATCTTCTATCCTGGAGTCGTCCTAACCCTTCGCATTGCTATTTCTTGAACATACTATTCTTAAAGTGTTCTTGTGTTGATGTTTGCCATTTTAATTTACTATTGAAGTAGTATATACTTGACCCAAGAGCCTGGATTATGTCCTCTTTTTATCTAAAATAGACAAAAGCTCTTTCACTTTGGTAGCTGTTACTATTATTGTGTATGCTGCTTGTACCTTGTATCTTCTTAATTGTTGTAATAGCAGGCTGTCCAGGGTTGTTCTAGATATCTTGTTAATAGTACATCTATATCTATCTCTTTCGTTGAACATGGCTTTGTCAACCCTTCCCGGGATTATTTTTTGCATCTTTTCTTGGCCTAGTTGTACTGACCATTGTCTGTTTAATGGATGGGTTCCCTCTTTTGTATTGAATACTATACTTATATATACTGCTCTCCTCTCTTTTTGGCCCTGTTGCTATTCTATAATCTTTGTTATACCATAGTGCTCGAGATAAAGCTTAATTTTAGTTCCACTTGTGTGCATTGGGAGGTCCCATATTGTGAAAGAGTAGCATCGTTTGTTTGTGTGTTGTTGCCCAGCAAATTTCTCTCTTGGGCCCATACTGAGCTATAAATATCTTCATGACTTTTTTGCTTCTTGCTATATCTTTTTTTTTAATATCTTTCTCTCTCTGGTCACCTTTCTATACTCCATCCCTTGAGGACATAATCTGTAATACCCATCTCGTTTTCTAACAAAACAGCTTTTATTTCTTTGGCATTATTTTCTGTTATGACACTATGGTTATCATGTTCTTCAAGTGTTCTCTTGTGCAGATTTTTTTTGTTTTCCACTAAAGCATTATTGGTACTCATATTTGCTGCCGGTGAAATGTTTGTTCTATTTGCATTTGTGTAGCAAAAGTCTATCATAATTGGGCTATTTTTGCCCTTTACACACGTATTTAGACACATTTCAATATCTGTGTCATGCCTAAAAAGTTTTTTCTCTTTTTCAGACAGTGGCTGGTCTCTAACCTCTTTGCTTTTGGCTCATTTGAACTATTTGATTATGTTGTGTATGACTGCAATTAAGTTAATATCACTTGTGCAAAGGTATTCTGCTATGTGTATATCTTCATTTTGTATTGTTGCACACTGTTTGTCATATAAGGTACTTTTTTCTTTCTCTGTTTGTTTGAAAAAACCTTTGAAATCCTCTAGATTTGTTATTTTCTCTTATATATTTATGAATCTTGTGGCTTGGTTTGTTACGTTTATTTCAGTGTTTTTAAGTGTTTTTATATTTTCTAAGATTCTGTTTTTTTGTATTACCAAAAATGCTTGTGTTTCACAAAGGTTCTGTAGTGTAGAGTTGTTGGTGATTTCCCACTTTTCTTTTTGCTAAGCGAGTTTCAGTTTTAGTGGGTGTTGTTTTAGCACTTTAAATTTGCTATTTTGGACATTTCTAGTCTTGCTACTTGTGTTAGCTTGTTTCTACGCTCTGTATATATCTTTTATTGATTTCACAAAAGTTGTTCTTCTCTTTTCTAGGTTCTTATTGCTATTATACATTTATGGGGCTGACAAATATTAGCTCATTATACCCCCCTGCAATTTTTATTTAGTCCAACCCAGAGTCAGTCATTTGACACAGTAAAACTTACAAAAAATGCATAATTAGGTTTTTGACAGTTGACAACGTAAACTGTCAAAAACCAAATTATGCATTTTTTGTAAGTTTTACTGTGTCAAATGACTGACTCTGGGTTGGACTAAGTAAAAATCCCAGGGGGGGGTATAATGAGCTAATATTTGTCAGCCCCCTAACTATTATTTATATAAATTATAATCTGGCGCTTTTGCTTTTACTAGACTATTTTATCATTACGCTTCTCGACTATATCAACACTAACGTTAATTGTTATACACCACATTCGCATCAATAACCATTCGGGACTGAGGTCATATGACCAATAAAACAATATATAAGTCGATCGAACGCATCATAACTTTTGTGAATGATTTCATTATCTAATCGGTTTATTTTATCACAATCTCTTAAAAATTTTCCCATTAAAGGGAATTTTTTTAAAAGTTTTTATTATCCCAACCGAAAATTTTCAGAATTAAGCATGTCCTTTAAAATTGCATGCATTCAATTAGCTGTTTCATCCGATAAATCTAAGAATCTTATAAACGCTAGAAATAAAATTTTGGAAGCTTCGAAAAATGGTGCAAAGATAATTTGTTTACCGGTATTCTTTTTTTTATACTTCAGTGTAATGATGAAAAAAATGAGAAACTAATGAATGGGTTTATAGGAATGTTTTAATTCACCATATGGTACTCAATATTTTTCTCAATATGCTGAAAATATTCCTAATGGTGAAAGTGTAAGAACTCTTTCCGAAGTTGCTAAGGCAAGCAAATAACATATATTTTCAGTTGCATTTTTTATATATTTTTAATTTAATTAATATATATGGCTCTATCGGTAATTTTTAGGAATCTAAGACTTATCTTATTGGAGGTATAAATTTTTTTGAGCAAATAAATAATTTGAATGTAATTAATCTTTTGCATTTTCTCTTAGGATCTATTCCGGAACGTGAAGATTCTACTGGCAAACTATATAATACTAGTACTGTTTATGATCCAGAGGGTAAGTAAAGTTTTTATATTTATAAGTTATCGTATGGTTGGTATGAGTGTAGATAAGTGATTGAATCAAATATCTGTCAGAGATATGTGGGCTGTGATAGCGGCCATACCTTTGACGAATATTTGATCGATCATTCATTTATCTACGCCCATACCATCATGTCGATTTTTTATCCAACCATATGATAACGGTTATCGTCCGGTTATTGTTATTGCCATACCAAAATTTTGATCATATTTGTACGGCTGAATTTTAAAATTCTTATTAGATAGAGCTGATTATGTTATCGGCATTGTCTGATAAGAATTTTAAAACTCCATCGTATAAAAATGATGGTATGGCAGTAACAACATGGTCGTACGATAATATCTAAATATATTCTTAATGTTTCTCTATTATTCTTTACTATAGGATCTCTGATTGCAAAGCATCGAAAAGTTCATTTATTCGATATTGATATTCCTGGCAAGATTACATTCAAAGAGAGTGATTCTATAAGTCCTGGAAATTCTTTAACATATTTTGATACTAGTATTTTTTCTTTCTCGTATTAAACTCGTGACTTGAATTTTTTTTCAAGCAATTTGTTTAAATCATTTTATTTCTTCACTTGCATTAGAATTTGGTAAGATTGGATTAGCAATATGCTACGATATAAGGTTCCCAGAAATGGCCATGATTGCTGCCCAAGAAGGTTAAATGATTATAATATATATATATATATAATCTCTTTGATGACGTAAATGTAATATTCCTCGTATTGTGAATTGTTCTGCAGGATGTATTGCAATGTTTTATCCGGGAGCTTTTAACATGACTACGGGTCCCTTACATTGGGAACGTGAGTTTTTTTAACATTAAAATTTATTATATAAGCAATCTTTTGTTAGCGTTAGACTTAAATACCATTTTAAAATAATTAGTTTTACAAAGGGCGAGGGCTCTTGATAACCAGGTAAAACCAATTTCTAAATTGAGTTTATCAGCTGAAACGCACAAACAATAATTTTTTAATTATCCAAGTTTTATGTTGCAACTTGTTCTCCCGCGCGTGATATGAGTGCAACCTATAACGCATGGGGCCATTCGACTATTGTGAATCCCAGGTAAATCTTATTTCTTCCTATGTGTGTTCAAATATTGGTACTTTATTTATTTAATTATTTACTATATCTCCCTATTTAATATGATCGATAAAAACAGTGGTACTGTGATTGCAACTACCGATCATGAAGAAGCCATTATTTACGCGGATATTGGTAACAAATTTCACTTATGATGAAACAAAGATATAATCTATGTTTGTTTCATTGTTTAACAATTATGTTTAAATTCTTTTTTTAAAAGATTTAGATGAAATGAAATCTTTTCGTCAATCTATTCCTACAACTTCACAAAAACGTCATGATCTTTATACTAAAGTTACAAATTCTAATTGATTGGTGCTTTGAATATTATTTATACTTTTTTAAAACCCAAAGTCAAAACATTGCAACTTATATAAAGATGTTAAATAATAGATCGTATATGTTTAATGATTTATGTAATTAAATTTTTGATCAGTTACCCTTTATATGTTGATGTAACCAAATATATACTATACATGGGCAATAATTTATCCGTGAAATTTTTGCTAATGCTATTCGTGTAGCTATTTTACTATTCGTAACAAATTTTAACAAATCAATCAAAAAGTTGCTAACGCTAAAAGAAAACCATATTTCCGCTATATTGACATAACTGGAAAAGAGGATCTTAAGCTCGATTGAGAAATCAATATAAAGTATATATATGGAAATAATACAGTATCATTACAAACGATACCATTAATGCAACACTTCGATTTGTGTTATATTATCGATATATATCTGATATATATATATATGAATATATATTTGATATTTTTTTCATTAGAATAATGTTTTTTTTTCTTGATTATCTTGGCTGTTTAGTCTAATATTAGCGCCTGCAGCGCATACATATATGTTTGTAATAATAATAAATTTAAACGAGTCTATTCGTTAAATACCTGTATAATTTACGAAACTACATAAAGTTTAGAATTTCGTACCATAAAAATATGCACATCTTCCAATTGCATTTCAGCGTGATAATTTGGTTGAGGTGTTACAGATGATGGGCATGATAGACATGATAGGAGGTGATAGGTGGAAAATGGTGCTGGTCCCTCATTAAATCGAACAAAAAAAAAAATGCATTTAAAAATTACTGATTTCTATTTTTAGTTAGTCTAAAAATACCGTTTCATTTGTAATTGTTGTTGTAAATTGCGAAAAATTACGTATTATGTAATAGATAAACATTGACTGTTAATTCATATCGATATGTAAATTCATATGTACAGTACGAATAAGTCTTTTTTTAAGCATTACTGTAGTCGTAAAAAACCACGTAAAAAAAATTAAGTTATCCAATGACTTCGCTCACGTGTTGTGTCTGTCGATCGGTAACAACCTTTTATCGATAATACACATTAAATTGTTTAATAGAAGATTTGTTATTTAATAGTAATAAAAAACGTTAATGTCACCGATAAAAATGACTCTAATAATTAGAAATAAAAAAATAACTACATAATTATCTAAATATTAACAAATTCCACGTGTATACATTAATGAATAAATATATAAAATATAAAATAAAATTGATGATAAATGTCCTCACTAATTTATGATCTCCTTATATATTCATACACTTTGTTAGCAATATTATCATCCTTCATTTGCATCATATAAATACTTGGCACAGGTGAGTTATTATTTGGTACTGTAATTGCTACTTTACATTTTCCTGTTTTCTGAACTCCTGATTCAGAAACAATTGCATCTACAAATCTTGATACTTTTGGTTTATCTATATCGATAATAATTCTTTTCTTTCGTGATGGTGACTCTAAATCTAAAGTCATATCCCCCCATCCAAAATTCTTCCAAACCCCATGATCTTTTTGTAAAAATACTTTACATTTTGCTTCAATTAATCGAGTAACTGTCTGCTCTACTTCTCTTAGACGTTCTTGCGATCGCATTGATGTTGTTCGTGGAAATCTTTCATATTGTGGAACATTTAATTCATCTTGCGACCGCATTGATGCTGTTCGTGGAAATCTTTCATACTGTGTCATGTTTAATTCATTTGGCCCATAATTAGGATGTGACATATGATGTCCTGTTGGAGGTTGCGGTCGATTAACTGTTGGTAGATTACCAGTACTTAAACTTTTTTTAATTTGTGGTGTTTGTGCAGATGAAAATGGTGGACTCTGCGGGTTTTGAGGTGCTGAGAGTCGCGAATTTGACATATTTTGTGAACTACGCATATTTGGCGAATTTGGCCCATGCATATTTGGCGAGTTTGGCCCATGCATGTTTGGCGAATTTGGCCCATGCATATTTGGCGAATTTGACCCATGCATGTTTGGCGAATTTGGCCCATGCATGTTTGGCGAATTTGACCCAGAGTGTCTTGAATTAGCTGCTAATAATTATTTTTAAAGAAATGTTACTTCAAAATATTTGTTAGATATAATTCAAATTTACTAATACCAACCAGCTTGAACAGTAAAATTTATCATCCTGTAAATTTCTTGTATCCACCTTTTCCTTTGTTCACGATCCTCTGTCAAAATTACCAAATCCTTTTTTTGCATAAAATTTAATTGAATTGATTCTACAAAATAAAAATACATAAATTAATAACTCATTTCTCCATTTTAAAAGCAAAAAAAATTAAATGAACTAAAATTTATATAAATATTGAACAAACCTTCGTTTCCAACAAGATTGTCATTTATAGATAAATATCTTCCACTAAATGGTGGATGTAATAAATAAAATTCCTTATTAGGGTTGATTTGTTTTTCGTCTGGGCTTAATCTTTGACAGACTAGCAAGAGATCTGTCAATAAAAATATGTGTGCCCTGATAGAACTATCTGATTCATCATCTTCATATACTGTAAAGTCAGCATTAAGAATTATTTCACGATTAAATGGAAGACGTGGAGGAAGAAAATCAATTTTGATTTGCTACACGTAAAAAATTTGGTGATAAAGAAATGAATATTATATATTTTTAATAAAGAAATGTTATAATAGACATTTAATTAAAAGAAGATTGACTATATAATACCTTTGGTTTTTTCGTGACAAAATCCACAGTTCTAGTTGTATCCAAACTAACTTCTAATTCTGGCAATGTCCAAACGTTTTTCACCTGGTGAGGTGATTCTGGAGAATCAGAATAGTCTGCATCAACTATATAATTATCAGGTGGAGTTGAAGGTTGATTAGTTGGTGATATTGGTAATTCATTATTTGAGTCTTGCGAGCTCCTGGCTCGTTTTTCAATGTCAATAAGTAAATCAATGCGTTTAATTGCATTTGTAAAATGCATATTTTCCGAGCTTCCAGGCTCCGAATTCCTAAGTTGACGCTACAAAAAAGAATATTGTATCGATTATCGATAGTCTAGATAAAATAATCATTTAAGAAAAATTTTAATAATCCTAACTGTGTAAAATTTTTTATAATATTTAATTCTCTTTAACGGCAATTCAAAAAAGAAATTTAAAGTTTTGAGTTGGTTCTTTTCTGATGAAATATCCTAAAGTAGAAATTAAAATCATGAATATTTATATAGTAGATATATATATATATATATATATATATATTATAAATCGAAGTTTATGCCGAAACAAAAATTACATTCAAAGTTTGTTGCAAAGCAATATTTCCTTCAATCTCAGGTAATGACTCAATGCCTCGTATATAACCTTGGCAATAGCTTGTATATGGTTTTTCCATTCTATCAATCTAACGGACAAATTGTAGAGTATAAGTATGACAAGCATTTTATGTGTTAATAACAACAAATAGTAAGTAATATTAAATACCCAATTCACTAATACGTCGACAAGGCTTTCCGCTGATTGTGGATCTTGTTTAATTTTTTTAAGTTTCTAATATTGGATTAGATGTGATTTAAGGTATCATTGCGGTTCCAATGATTTGTTTTTTTTAAAGTGAATATTAAAAATTTACATAAAACTAGAAAAAAAAAAAAAAACTAAAGATACGAACATGAAATAATTCCCGATTTTGTCTATAAACTTTATCAACTAAACAAAACATATTATCTAATTTCTTTGGAGGCGGATTGTCACCATTCCAACTTGCAGTAACTCGCTGTGGAAAATGAAAAAAAATTTTACTCTAAATAATCATTCAATTAGAAGTATATTAAATATGGGTTCATGTCATTTGCCAACAACCATTTCCCAACAATAAATATTTTTGAAAATATTATTGGGAAAATAGTTGCGGGCAAATTGTTGTCGGGCAAATGACATGAACCCATTAAATATGCATTATTACTAAACCTGTAATAAACATTTCAGATCAACTAAATATTCCTCTTCTGTTTCAATGAGAAGAGTTAAAGGGCTAGTATCTGATTTTACATATGTATTAGGTGACATTACAGGAGACTTCGAGTATGTCGAATTCGGTGGCATTTGAGGAGACATTGAATATGATATCGAATTTGACGGAGACAAAGTTGGAGACGTATAAGGAGATTTTGAAGGTAAACTAGGTGGCATATAAGGAGATTTGTGAGACAAATTTGGAGGCATATAAGGAGACTTTTGAGGTAAATTTGGAGACATGTAAGGTGATCTTGGAGGCAACAAAGGAGATTTAGGGGGCAAGTTTGGAGGCAATAAAGGTGATTTAGGAGGCGAATTTGGAGATGTTGGATATGGAGGTGAATTCGGAGGCATTAAAGAATTTGGAGGAGAATTCGGAAGCGATTGAGTATTGGGTGACATTAGAGGAGATTGATGAAAACTGTATGAAGACTAAGCCAACAGAGAAAAAGAAAATGTTAACGATCAATGAATACAGTGAAGCAAATTCTTTGATTGAAATATCTTAAATATAACATACAGGATCCATCCTTAGGAAATCTTTGAACTCTTTCGATAGTTTGCTAATACAATTTATAAGTTAAGGAAAGAAATTAGAGTTTAAGAAAATTCTTATGTACGTACGTTGCAAATATTATATTTTTTTTTTAAATTGTACAACTATTTATTCTAAATTGAAATATTCCACGTGCATTGTTATATTCCTTCGAATGGTTAGTCATAACAACGGATAGCGAAAAAGGATTGCATTTCGAACCTAGCTAAAAATAGTAATACTGTTTCAGTCCAAGACTTTCGGCTACTACATAACTTGGATAAATATTAAAGCATTCTTTACTTCTTTTGGTGTATGAAATCTAATTCTCCCAATTTGGATTTTCACCAATTAAATGGTATGTAGTGGAGCCCGTATATGATCAAGCCAAATATACTAACATGTAAAATGTCAATGATCAATTTAGGGTGGGCGTAACTACATAATAAAGATTAATTTGTTATACTTGATATGTTTTTGATTAATATATAGTTAATAGTGCAAATAACTTGTCCCATCTAATACTTGAGATCATTCTAATTTTATTTTTGAGCAAATGAAATGTGACAAGACAAATATTGTCTTTAAATTTACCAAGTGATCAATTTTCATATTATTATTAATAATAAAAAGAAACATTATTAATGTTACACGCGGCTAATGTCCGCAAATTGCATACGACGCACGCATGTAAATTAAAAAGTGACTCGGTGATCCGGCTTTATCATAGCAAATAATGTATAAAAAGATTTACAAAACTGATCCAACAAGTCTTACGACCTTATAAAACAATGTTTCCAATTTCGATATATTGAAAAAAACATATTAAAACTTGAAAAATCTCTTCAAATTTTTATATGATATTATATGAATAGTGCGTACGTACGAGTAAATTTGATTTGACTAAACCAATTTTTGGGGTGAACAAAGGTAACCATGCATGCGTACTACATTATCCTAGCACGACAATGATCGCTTATATTCTGGCCTATCGAAAAAGAATTTTCAAAAAAAAAAAAAACTGCGGTATGGAGGCTTTTACATTATGTAAAGTAATATAAATAGTCCCTTATACGTACGTTAAAGAAATGATTTTTTTGTTTAGGTATTGGCCGTAGTTTAATGGATAATCACATTTAATTAGCTGTCTTCTATTAATTTTTTATTAATTTGCATTTTATTTTCTTTAATAAAGTATAAAAAAGGGTGTATTTTTCAGTATTTATTATAAATTTACTGATCACGGGTATAGCCATTACAATCACGAGTATGTACGTATGTACGTGTGACGTACATCTTTGAATGTCAAGGCTGATGAAAAGTATAAATACACTTAGCCCTCCGTAACGCTTTCAATTTCGGAAGTTTTGGTGTACGCTAAAGGGGAAGAAAAAAAAAATAATTGAACTTTTTTTGTTTTTACGGCGATATATTACTAAATGTTGCTATAGGATTTTATAAGTGCAGTACAGTATATATTTGACGTTAATAAACAATGAACAAAAAACAAGAAAGAAAGAGAATTTTTAAAAATCAGTATGCATTAAAAACTGAAGAATTATTTCAAATGCGTCAAAAACTGCAAATTGAGATTCGTCGACAAGATCGAGAAAAATTTCTAGTCGCTCGCCGTAATTATCAAAAAGATTCAAATCCATATAACGATGAATTTAAAAATGAATTTTATTCAAAGGTTCCGCGGTGTAGTAATATTAAACATTTAGATGAAATACGTACATCAAACACTTCATCGGATACTGGTCTCGGTGAAATAAGTCCACACAACACCTCATCAATACCACAACAACTTTATCAATTGATTGAAGGATTGAACTCAAATTGCGTAGAAATACAGTTAATCTCGCTCTCGAAATTCAGAAAATTGTTGAGCGGAGAACATATAATTTCAGTTCAAGAAATAATAGATTATTGTGCGGTTCCTATATTTGTTCAATTTTTGTTATCAAAAAATGTGGATCTAAGATATGAGGCTGTGTGGATTTTATCAAATATTTCCACCGGATCAACTGAACAAATTCAAGCCGTAATTAATGCTGGCGTAATTCCTATATTCACGGAATTACTCAGCAAAACGACAGATATGAGGTTTCAGAATCATATTTTATGGGCGTTAGGTAACATTGTCGTTGATAATCCTCAGTTTCGAGAGCTCGTTTTACGTGAAGGTAATCTTGGCGCATCATGCCAACGTATTCTGGATGCTAATGTTCAACCTTGTTTAGTATTACGTACGATGTCATGGACACTTTCATCCATTTATCGTGATCATATTACTGAATCAGTTTGGTCACAAATTTCTTCAACATTTCCTGTTCTAGCCCAACTTATTAACTTCAAAGATGACGAAATTTTATATAATGTTTGTTGGGCGCTAAGTTATCTTGGCGATAATAACCGTATAGAAGATGTGATAAATTTAGGTGTTTCACCACACCTTGTAAATTTGATGATGCACGATAATAATGAGGTTCAAGCTGCTGCTTCGCATTGCGTTCGAAACATTGTCTCCGGCAATGATTCACAGCGTCAAGTAATTATCGATTGTGGAATTCTTACAGTTCTGAAATCTTTATTGGTTAGCACAAAATCTTCAATAAGAAAGGATGCATGCTTTATTCTTTCTCACATAACAACTGGTAATATTGATCAAATTGAACATGTCATTCATGTTGGTTTGATCTCATTGGCGATAAATCTTATGGCTAATTCTGATTTTCAAACACAAAGAGAAACTTGTTACGTTGTGTGTAATGCAATAAGTAGGTGTTATAACCGGCCAGAATTAACAACATGCATTGTACGACAAGGATGTATTCAACCATTAGTCAACATGCTTGGTTATATGGACAATGATATCATTTGTGTGGTATTGAAAACTATCAATGCCATCCTTCAACTTGAAAAAACGCTCGCGGAAGAGAATAATTGTAAAAATCAATGTATGTTATTGATTGAAGAAATAGGTGGAATGGACAGAATTACCGAATTGCAAAATCATGAGAATGATGAAATTCGGTTACTTGCATACAAAATTATTGATAAATATTTTGCAGAAGAGGATGAAGGGTATGAATCTGAACTTAATCAAGGTTTTGATTTAAGCGGGCAAAATGAGCTTTTAAATAAGCAATTTAATTATCAAAGTAGTAATAGCATCGATAGTATTGAAATAATTGATGTCAAAATTTAATGAATCCAGATATTTTGAAGTAATGAGAGAGAACAATAAAAAATGTTTATGGTACTTACTTCATTAGTTAAAGACAATAGATTAATCCACTCATCTGTTTATTTATGCAAATATCAAATTTGATCAATTTGGACTATTTTAGAAAATATTTTCAACATTTTTTTATGTTATTATTAAGTATATATTTACTGATATTACGCGACTTTTTAAATATTTTTTAAGAAACATGGCACTAATATATTCCTCGCATTATATAGTATTCATTTAACAGATTAACATAATTAACAGTTAATTCATTAACAATATCTATGCAGATTCCCAGTAAACGGCTTTCTAAAATATGAAAATTTTTTAATGTGCCCACACTCCAATAATAATCTGTAAAATTCATTTTATATAAGAATAAAAAAAAAAAAAAGCTTGATCTATGGGATTAACCATATTTTTTATTATTTTACTTTTTTAAAAAATCAATGTGCTAACCAAATGATACTGTAATAGTATTATTAGACAATTAATTATTTATATCAAATTATCATTTTCCAATATTTATTTGAAGTATAAAATTTGTTAAAATTAACTCTATAACGAACCAACTGCTCTTAGAATAATATACTATGTTTCTATACAGAACTTATCATAATCCATTAAAAAAAAGTTCGTTATAGAGTAAGTCATTCTATACACAGTTTACCGTAAAAGGAACTGCTAACTTCTGCTTACATTACTAATCAAAAAAAATAATTGACACACTAATTTTGCTTACATTGTCACACTACCTTGCTTACATTACAATTGTGACGAAATTTAAAGCTCAACAGCCAGTGCACCCATTGGATCCCAAGCAGGCAAAACATGTGGTGTTTGATCCAAAATTTCAACATATTCATTAGGTGCGTCTTTCTTTTCTAACACGATTTGATAAACCCAATCGTCAAACCAACCATCTGCCATCACGAAGTATCCTTTCTCTCCACGATCTTCCCCCCAACTATTTTCAACACGCCAACGAATAGGCTTGTCATTTTCAAGATGAACACCTGTTAAAATAATAAATATTTGACATGCGTATCTTTTTTTTTTAAAAAAAAAAAAAAAAGTAAAACCTAAGAAAATTTACCAGTAAAAACCATAGCATGTGTCATTGCACTTTGAGCATATTGTAATCTTTGTGCTTTCGTCATGCAAAATTTAATATTAAAACCTAATTCATAATCAATAAGTTTATTATCCAGGATTCCTAATGAAGAATCACTAGCCTTTCCAACATCAGCGCCGAACCAAACCGGCTTTCCGGATCGTAAAGTTTGGATAGTCAAGTGTTTCATCGTTTCGACCGGAATATTTACATAGCGAATTGGTACGCCTCCTTGGATGTTACCAAGAAATTCAATTGTATAAAGACGTAAGTACGGATTACGAGGGTCATTCACAAGAGAGAATGTCTCAGTTGCCTGTTTAATGGCAATAAATAAATAAATATATATATATATATATAGTATATATATATATATATATATATATAGTAGATAAAAGCTTAGAATAATGGTGATACAGTGTATTTTATTGAATAATGGATTTATACCTTATAGCTGACGAACTCTTTATAAAATTGTTTCGGTGTCAATCTAAGAAATTCACGATATTTCCCATCTTTGTCACGAAAAGTCCAATCAAACATTTTAGGGGGTTCTCCAAGAGCAATTGCTATAATGCGATAAATCTCTTCCATCATTTGAGCTTTTACACGTCGCAACGTTTCAATGCTTTTTCCAGAAGCATGCATTTCTCGCAATTGATAAGCGAATTCTCGAAGTTTAGTCGTAACAATCCAATTTAGTTTACCTGAATTTGATGAATTATAAGTTTCAGGGTATACCTATATAATTCATATTTTTTGTGTTAAATTAATCCTAAATACAAATCTTTCAGATATAATACTTACATACTTGGGAGCTACACCATATTTTTCCAGTAGATTGATCACCATATCCCATTGCCCACCATCGTTAACCGGAGCAAGAATCAAATATTGAACTAAACGTGATTCAACATCTTCATTTACAAGCGTGATCATGTTCTCAAGGAAAACTTTGAAAAAAAATATATTAATATTTTTTGAATAAGAAAATGCAGCATAAAAATTACTTACAATTTGCCTTTTCAAGCTTGTCATAAAAGAACAAGAAAGACTGAGATAATTCAAAGTCTTCCAACTTGAACCTAGTAAATTTTAATTAACTATGATAAATATCGATAGTTTTAAATATATAAAGTAACATTACAAAGGCTGAACCTACTTTTTCATGATTAATAAACGTAGCACATTGGTAGCAGCGAATAACCAACAACGGCCAGAAGATTTTTGGTTAGTCGCTTTACCCTCCAATTGAATTTTCTCAGAAAAGACATGGATATCCTTTATAGCGGCCTATAGTAAGAAAATACTTTAAAGAGTAATCCTTAACGTTATAGTAAATCATATAAATATTTTTGAAGAATATTTTACATCTCGGTTCAATAAAACTTTATTCATGTCATCGTTGCAAATAGCATTCAATGCCATTCTATTCTTTGGATCAGTGTTAAACTTATCCCTAGCAACAAGAAAAATAAAAATAAAGCGGATGTTTGCAAATTCACGATTTACAGTATTATAGCACAGTATTTATAAAGATATTTACGAATATCTCACAAGAGCTTCTTCCTTCAACTCAGCACTTCCCTCCGGCTCATCAGTGTAAGTATTTGTATAATCTTTCCACATGTATTCATTAGTTTTATCAAATTTATCAAATTTTTCATCATCTTTAGCTTTACCGGACAAATGTCCTTTCTTAAAGCTACGAAGTCGAGATTTAGTTTGACCCATTATTAAATGCTACGCCACAGGTCAATGAAAAAGAAAAAGGCAAAAAAAAAAAAAAATTCACCCTTGTGATGTTCTTTAACAATGGAGATCATATTAAATATGGAACCACCGAATTAAAACCTTAATCACGAAATCCATAAAGATAAAACAAATGTCACACTGTAACACACGTGAACTAAATTTTTATAACTTTTTTTAGTTAAAATTTTGGGATTTAATTTATAGTGCTATAGCACTATGGCGCTAGGGTATTATAACCAATTATAATTTAAGATCAGGTGTAACATGTAGATCCTGCCTTTGTGTAACAAAAATAAGAAATTTTTAAAAAAATAGCTACATCTTAAAATTTTGATTAAAAAACTATCTTTTGTATTTTAATAAAAAAAATTCCTTGCAAAATTTTAGTATAAGCTATGCCTTGCCAAACTTTAGCCTTAGCTTTGATCTAACACTAATTAAAGTTTTATTTTTTGCATACAAAAAAGATGTTTTGATTTACATGTTACACCAATTTTGTATTTACATATAGGGTAGCGCCATAGTGCTATAGCACTATAATAATATTCCCTAAAATTTTAGTTTAATTTTTATTATTCATAGAGAATAACGTGATCGACTCATGATTCAGTATATATATCTGATTCGTACGTGAATATGTATGGAGTAGAACACATACGTTTTCGTGTATCACTTACCATTTTATTTTTATGGAAGAAACTTATCCAGCGAAAGAGATATATCATGAGAGACAAAAATTATGGTTTTGTGGCCAAGTTAGTTTGACGTTTAAAAAAAAAAAAATTATTACATGGTTTTACTTTGCTTTCCCATGAATAATCATTTATTAATAATATATATATATATATAATCATATGAATTGTGAAAAAAAAAAAGCACACATTGAATAATTTAGTGAGTGAACATCATCGATTATATTTATTTCTAGTTCTCGACCTGTTATTCAAAAAAATTCATCACTTTCCTTATATACCAAGCTTCAAAATAAAGCATTTTCCAAAGAACAACTTGACGATATCGCCTTGAATCTGTCCAAAAAAACCGATTCACGAATTAAAAATTTGAATTTTCTCCTCATTAATCCACACAAAAGTGTTCTGTGAGTGGCATCTTAAATTATTTGTGTCGAAAATACAACAAATAAATTAAATTTCTAACAATAACATCTTATATTATTTATTAAACAGTGGTATTGGTAACTATGATATTAATGTTTTGGAAGTAGCTTTAAACCAGCATGATTTGGAACTTCAATGGTTTGATGCTCGAAGAGGTATTATTTCTTTTATCAAGATTATCATTAATAGACTCTATTATCATTAATCGAATCTTATCATATTAACCTTAATAATGTGTATAGACATTCGGACGGTCATCCAATTCACGGATCCAACCCTTTTTGGAATTATCTTAAACACTCAATCATCTCGTCTCTATTTCTGGTCATCTAATCATTGGATTGCCGTTAAACCGTTCTTTAGTGATAATGAAGAAACACCAGAGATTTACAACTTGGACTCTAAATTGTCCAAACCTCTAAAGTTCGATAACATAGAGCAGGTAACTATTTATGTACAAGCTAAACCTTATTCTCCATACCATTTCCTGTTTATGAATTAACAAGTTGTAAAGGAAGATCATGGACATTTGTTTTTTTTTTTCTTTTTTTTCTTTTTTTTTTTGATAATTTAATTATTATTTATAGGTTTATAGGTTTCTTGAACTTACTGTTTATCATCAGGATGGACAAGTTTTTATTGTCAAGAGAAAACCAAATAATGATGGAAATGAATCAGATTATCACTAGGTATATATACAATTTATAAATATATACAGTACAATAATGGGGTCGCGATAATAAAGTTACAGAGATCATGTGAATATCGAAGAAACTATATTTTTAAAAGATATTACTTGAAAAGGATATTTGTCAGATATACGAATATTTGTCTGAATTGTCAGGAAGTTTTATTTTTATCGACATGAACATTTATTTGTAAATTCCAATTATGGGTTATCGTTATATGCTATTTATTTTTTTTTGCAATATACAGTATTTATTAGAATTTATTTTGTTTTTAGTATTAATCATAGTAATTTAAATACGTGCTGACAAGAGCTATTACGTAGACATTATAAATTATACATATAGTGTGTAGAGGCATATATAATGTGTTCATGACTTCAATTTGTTCATGAATTTTTTGATTAGTATCTTTATATTGAAACCCGATTTCTAAGATTTTGTAATGTCAATAATATACAACACAAGCAATAATAACAAGCAATCAACATAATATTGTACAGCCCTTTGGGTAGTTATTGAGACTCAATTTCTTAAACGTAATTGAATTTTGGGATTAAATTGTTATCATAAACCATCGGTTTCACTCCGAGATTGTAACATCCGAAATTGGTACTTCTGAAACCTTACACCATCTGTTCTTTACATAATCACCGCAATTGAATTGGAACACTACAAAGATACATATGACAATAAAAGATCATTGTGCAACCGTGAATCGAAATTAAGGTTACTATCGCTATGAATATATCGTGAATTCAGGAATTCTATACCATTAAATTTTTTTTCGTGAAACAAATATTAGACCTTAGCCAGATTACAAATAATTATTATACACCTATAAAATAAAATTTGCCGTATACAAGATCCGGGTCTGTTACCCAATGTTTATTATATGGAATCGGATTTTTATGTAGCGCTAGTGGTCAGAATTCGATATGGATACTATAAAGTGACTGTTGTAATGGTTAGTAGCCCAGCCGGTACGACTGAGTTAGCGTCGCCTATAAAAAAATGTAGTTGACATCATATATTCGATTATTATATATATATATATATATATATAGTATTTTATATATCACTAAAATTTATCATTATATATATATATTATATATATATATACAATATATATGTATTATATTTACAAGTGATATTTTTTATGGGCGATGCTAGGTTTGCTGTAATGATCAGAAGAGAGCATAAAATACAGTATGCAATAACAGTTTTATTCAATGAGTTTACTATTTCAGCTTAACAATAGTTTTATCACATAAAATACTACGTATTAATTAATTGATTTTATTTTATAGGCCGTTAATAGTAAGGCATTGAATGAAGGATATACCATAATATCTCTCTTTTTATAATAATTTTATAAATAGGGACCGTCTGAAACTTGATATTCTAATTTAAATGTTTTTTAAAATTTGTTAAAACGATAATACTATAGTATATATATTTGTTTATTTTTGGATTTACCCGTATTTTTTTCTCCTTGTCGCACGTTTATATCTAAATATTCAAATTTATTTTTATTGCTAAATCACATCGTGCATCATCTACCACATGTTATCGAATAAAACCAACCATAAAATTACTTTTATTTGTGTTTTAAATAAAACATAATACTTTTCGCAAAAGTTATTTATAAATTATATGAAAGAACGATTCCAAAATTAGGGAGTTGCTTTTACCATAGTGCACTGACTAAAAGACCCGGAGTCTAATCCAAAATACCCAAAAGACCCGGGTGGGCGTGTCTGATAAGTAATTAATCAGAAGTCTGAAGACAAACGTATATTAGATATGTTATTTAGTAATATGATGCGCACAGTCTAAAGACATCAAATCTTTTACTACAAAAAACTTTTATCTTATAATTTAAGAGCTACGTAATTCGTGAGAAATCGGCACCATCATCATAGAACAGTCACAAAATCGTTACACAATTGATAAAAATTTTTTTTATATTATTTTACAATACTTTTTTAGAAGGCTCGCTTGACTTATCTTTTCTATGAATATTGAAAAT